>JAJLWP010000040.1:0-74575 GCA_030570755.1 Wenyingozyma methanosorbosa | reverse complement strand
TATATAGTGTAAGTGACTAGTAGTAGTAGGTAGGTTTTACAAGTACTACACTAAACTTACAAGAAACTACAAGTATTTTAGAAAAAGAGCAAGTGTTTCAACAACACTAATAACTAATCACCATAATAAATCCCTTCACATAGATAAAAGAAAAAAGGAAAAAAAAAAAAAAAAAATAGTACATTATTGAAAAATTTCAATTTGTAGTATATTTATTTATTTTTTTCAGTTAAAGTGATTCTCTCTTTACCCTTCCATAGTTAATTCATCATTATCAACCAAATCAAACAACCATGTGTGGTGTCTTAGCTGTAGTTCTTGCAGATCCAAAGCAAAATGTGGCTCCTGAACTCTTTGATGGATGTTTATTCTTACAACATAGAGGTCAAGATGCTGCAGGTATTGTAACTTGTGGTGCAGGAGGTCGTTTTTATCAATGTAAAGGTAATGGTATGGCAAGAGATGTTTTCACTCAATCAAGAATGTTAGGTTTAGTAGGTAATATGGGTATTGCTCATTTACGTTACCCTACTGCTGGTTCAAGTGCTGGCTCTGAAGCTCAACCTTTTTACGTTAATTCTCCATATGGTATTTCTTTAAGTCATAATGGTAATTTAGTTAATGGTGCGGAGTTAAGAAAATATATGGATGAAGTTGTTCATAGACATATTAATACTGATTCTGATTCTGAATTGTTATTGAACTTATTTGCATCTGAATTAGCAACTTATGATAAATCAAGAGTTAATAATGCTGATATCTTTGCAGCTTTAAAAGGTGTTTACACAAAGATTAGAGGTGCTTATGCATGTACTGCAATGTTAGCAGGTTATGGTGTGATCGGTTTCAGAGATCCACATGGTATCAGACCTTTACAAATTGGTGAAAGATTGAAAGATGATGGTACTAAAGATTTTATGTTAGCTTCTGAATCAGTTGTTCTTAAAGCCCATGGTTTCTCAGTATATCGTGATATCTTACCAGGTGAAGCTGTTATAATACCAAAAGGTTCCATGAAACCAGAGTTCCAACAAGTTGTTCCAAGACAATCTTATACTCCTGATATCTTTGAGTACGTTTATTTCGCAAGACCAGATTCTGTCTTAGATGGTATTAGTGTTTATAGATCAAGATTAGAAATGGGTACAAGATTAGCTAAGAATATCACCAAGTCTTTCGCAAGATTGGGTAAATTAGTCAAAGATGAAATTGATGTTGTTATCCCTGTTCCTGATACTTCAAGACACTCGGCTTTAGAGTGTGCTGTTAAATTATCAATCCCATATAGAGAAGGTTTCATCAAGAATAGATACGTTGGTAGAACTTTCATCATGCCTGATCAAAAGCAAAGAACTTCTTCAGTGAGAAGAAAATTGAATGCGATGGCTTCTGAATTCTATGGTCGTTCTGTCTTGTTAGTCGATGACTCTATTGTGAGAGGTACTACTTCCAAAGAGATTGTCAACATGGCAAGAGAAGCTGGTGCTAAGAGAGTTTATTTCGCTTCTTGTGCTCCTGTTATCAGATACAATCACATCTATGGTATTGACTTAGCTGATACTAAGGCTTTAGTTGGTTACGATAAGACAGAGGAACAAATTGCTGAAGCTATTGGTGCAGATGAGGTGTTTTACCAAGAATTAGATGACTTAATCGCTTGTTGTACAAGAGATGAAAAGATTCAAGATCAAGAAATGGCTTTAACACCAGTTGTTTCACGTGGTGATGAAAGTATTTACTCAGACGATGGTATTTTCATCGGAGGTCAAAATACACCAGCTATAAGTGGATTTGAAGTTGGTGTCTTCACAGGTAATTATATTACAGGTGATGAAGATTTATATATTGCTGAATTAGAAAAAATTAGAGCATTGAATCAAAGAATAAAAGAAGGTGGTAGTATTAGTGATGGAATGGAAAATTTACAAATGGTTGATGTTAAAGCTCAGAATGATATATCAATTTATAACTCTGCTGATTATAACCCTGTGTGATAATTAGCTGAGTCTGAGAGTTGACGTCTTTATACATTTTTATAAAATAACTCCCCCCACTTAAATAATCGCTACATACACTTTATTAATTATAGATTACTTTTTATTGTTTAGTTTATTCGTTGTATTATTATATATAGGATAGATTATTATTAATTATAGAGAGAAAGTACTTACAAACCTCTGATCAAACGAGTAACTTCATCAACACCATCGACTTTCAAAGACTCTAATTTAGCTTTAACAACTGGGATTAAATCGTCGATTGGCACTAATTCACCATCGTCTTCATCATGAGCACCTAAGACCTTGACTCTGACTTGACCTTGTGGATACTCTTCCTTACCTAAGATAACACCAATTGGACAACCTGCTTTCTCGGATGCATCGAATTGTTTACGTGGGTTGACTTTAGCCTTGTATACGTATTCACATTCAATACCAGCGTCCCATAATTTAGCAGCAACTGCCATTCTTTCCTTAAGGAAACCATCCCAACCTTCACCACCACCGAAAGCCATCACGTAGACTTGTGTAGAAGATGGTCTGATCTTATCTAATAAACCTGCTCTTTGTTTAACTAATGAAAAGATTCTTTCAACACCGAAAGAGACACCAACACATGGGATGGAAGGTGCTTTTTTACCCTTGGAATTAGTACCTAAGAACATACCAACTAAGTTGTCGTAACGACCACCAGCGGCAATGGAACCAACACCAACGTATTCAGAAGCGTCTTCTTCTTCACCTTTGGCTTTAGCTTTCTTCTCAGCTGCATCTGTAGGTGGAGCAGATTGGGATGTAACAGCTTCGTAAATCACACCTGTGTAATAGTCTAAACCTCTTGCTAATGACATATCGAATGAGATGTATTGATCAACTTTGAAAGCTTCTAAGTAATCAGCCATGGTTTCAATTTCTTGAATACCTGTCTTAGCAGATTCATTAGCCATTAATCCCTCATTGGATTTCAACACTTCCAGAATTTCTCTAATTGGACCATTGAATTTAACGAATTCACCAATCTTATCAGCGACTTCTTCAGGCTGATTCTTCTCCTCGCACATCTCTTTCTTAACGACTTCCCATGGAGATTTGTCTAATTTGTCAACTGCAGAACTAACTTTTCTCACATCTTCGTCTTTAACACCACAGACTTGGAAAATACCATCCAGAATCTTTCTGTGGTTTAACTTAATCTTGAAATCATTGATACCTAAACCAGTCAAACCAGAGACTAAGATATTCATCATCTCTGCATCTGGGATCATAGAGTCGTATGCACCAGCAACGTCGAAATCACATTGGTAGAATTCTCTCATTCTACCTTTGGTCATAGCAGGTTGATCTCTTCTATAGACTTTAGCAATGTGGTATCTCTTAATATTGGAAATACCGTTCATAGCAACGTACCTTGCAAAAGGAACAGTTAAATCGTATCTCAAAGACGTAAGTTCACCACCTTGATCTTCTAAGTTATAGATTAATTTTGAATCTTCACCGTATTTACCAGCTAAGATTTCTCTTAATTCGAAAACTGGTGTGTCGATAGTGACACCACCGTGTCTCTTGAAAATCTTGGTTAAGTGAGAGAAGACTGCTTCTCTGATAACCATGTCTTTATCGGCCCAGTCTTTTGTACCTTTTGGAGTTTTCAAAGTGAAAGTGGTGGTTTCTTTCTTGCTGCTTTTCTTTGAGCCTTGTTGTTGTGGTTTAGCATCAGCGGCAGCAGCAACGGCAGCAGCAGGGGTTTCTGCTGCAATGACAGGTGCGTTTTTGGATGTTGATGACATTGTTTGAAAGAATCTCTTGGTTGTTAACTTGGGGAAACTACGTAGTAGCATATACTATGGAAGTGCAAGTTTTCGAGTTGGAAAAGTGTGAGTAATCTCTTGAAATACCAAAATTACTACTCAAACCTTTCTGATGATATACGTTGACTATTCTATCAGTATAAAACAACGGATGTTGTGCCTTAGCTCAATCACATGTAGGTTGAAGACTCACAGATGTTGAAAAAAAGAGTCAAAAAAAGCTGAAAAGTTTGAGATGAGAAAAATTGGTGGGAGGGTTTTTTTTAATAGGTTGCTGCTTACATAATTCAGTCCACTTATATCAAAGGTAATAAGATTAAACAACATAGTCTAACTAAAAGTACATAATTTTATATATAAGCTCCAGCAGATCACTTGAACTTCTCAACGATGTGATCAGAACCCATCTCTTCATAGTCAGATTTCGTAATGAAGATATTCTCAAAATCACCAACAGAGGAACTACTCAAGATATTAGCACCGATCCAACTTGAGTTATTCTTCTCGAAGAAATTATCATCACTGTATGAAGTGACTGAGTAATTTGGCACTAATCTTACTAAATCATTATAGACTCTAGTGGTTAAACCTGGAATAAATGTGGTACTTCCTGTGAAGACTAAATTATTTAATAAATCCTGGTATATTATACCTGTTGTTTCTAATTTCTTTAAGGAGTCCAATATAAGTTCAGGTAGGCCCATTGAGTTTGAAGGTAATGTGATTTCAGGCAATAGTGAATTGGTGTAACTTACTGGTTGGAATAATGGTTCTGTTAGCTTGTATGAATCTAATCCAATATTCTTGATGATTTCACCGTTTGGTAATTGATAATTTCTTTCTGGAGATTGGAAAGCCTGGACTTGTTGTGCCAAGTGTGGTGGATACGTAGTTTGATCAATTGATATTGGGAAATGTGAAATTTCTGTGATGCAGTTCTTGAAATCTGCCAAGGTTTTACTCACTTGGTACATCTTGAAAGATTGTGATGTTTTGGAAAGTGGTTTATTCTGGAAAGTTTTTGGTAATAAGTATGTGGTTAATTCATCATCTGAGTATGAGGTTGACTTTTTAATGTAGTTAAGTGCAAACATGTTCAGGAAATTACCAGCGAATTTGTTATGTTGGACACCTTTTGAAAGCACTTTACCGTTATGTATTGGTGTTATTGAACAAGTTTCACCACCAATCTCAACAACGATCGCGTGAATACGATTCAATCCGAATGAGGTACATAATTGTTTCTTCATGATTGAGAATACAGGCACTTCTAAATCTTCAAATGCCGTTTGACATGCTTTCACTTTGTTTGTCTTTGATGTATCCCATACATTTGATGTAATAACCAATGGGATTTCATTTGAACTGACGTCTAGTTCTCTGTAGATATATTTCCATTGTTCCATACAAGCTTTCCAATCATAAACAACACCATCGTTCAAAATCGTGTATATTTCATTATTTGGATGTTCATCAATAGAGGAATCACCGAAATAGTATTCACCTGAAGATAAAGATTCTCTTGAATATACAGATGGTATGACTATTGATGGAGAATCGTTTATTGATAGACCTGCTCTTGTTGTAGTAGCACCTGTATCGATGATTAATGATGGGAAGTCTGTTTCCATGGTGTTATGTAGAGGCAATTGTTGTCTCTTTCAATGGCTAGTCTCAATCAGTGTATGCTAGTAGTACACGAATGAATGTAATGATAAACACCAACTCTCTTTGTCTCCTTCGCTGAGAGAATTGAGAATTTTGAAATTAAAGAGGAGTCGATTCCAATACGTCGATAATTTGAAACTTACGTCGATTTTTATTTTTCTTGTTAGAAATTCTCTTTTACTTCATTTAACAACACACTGTAAACAAGGTTTATATCTAAGTGATTGATAGTATATAGATATAATAGACAAAGTAGTATACTCAACATGCCAGAACCAACACACTTAGCAGAATACGATAGATTAACAAAACAACTAAAGCAAGCACTTCAGAAAAAGAAAACTCTCGATGAACAACTCACTAAAATAGAAGAAGATATCTTCAACAAAGAGACAAAGTATCTATCAGAAGGTGCCAATCACGGGAACATTATTAAAGGATTTGAGAACTTTTCTAAGAATATACAATCATCAAACACATCAAGAGCGAGGAAAATTACATTCACTGATGAAGATAGGATATTTTCCTTGAGTTCTTCGACTTATGTGCGTCATTTGAAAAAAATACAAGCTGGGATGAACCCTGGTTCTGGTCCCAGTGCGGGAGATGATGATATGGAAGATGTAGATACTCCTGAGAATAGTACTCCTACTAAGAAAGGTAAGAAGAGGGATGATTAGGTATGGGTTATCAATGGATTTGCATACGTGATATATTGTAAAGTATTTTAAGCCCGCATAGATGACTGAGCAGGGCTCGATTTATGCGATAATAGAGAAAATACTGTTTTACTCACTGCACAGGGGGCAGAAGGTTGCCCTTTAAAGTGTGTGTTTGTCTGATCTTGGTATGCTATACCTTTTATATAGACAGGTTGTAAGCTATGATAAGCGAGACATGCGATGGACGTACGGTGTTGTCCGTGTTCAATACTGTATATTATTACATAGGGTTTGATATAGTGGTATAGCCGATGGATAGTTTATAATACCACCAACTACATATACATAGTAAAGTATGTACAATATAAAGCAAATACAACACAAAATAAAGTAACAAAAACTCACTTTACCGCAATACAAAAATTATTCTGGATTTTTCTATGTACCCTACAATAAATAAAAGGCTTCTCCACGAAATTTATTTTTTTCCAGCGATATATAATAGTAGTATGGTATTACCATATTACTACTTGTACTTATTCTTGTTCAAGTACTATAATTAACTAAGCATAAAGTACAACAATGGTCGTTCATAATCCTAATAATTGGCACTGGGTCGATAAGAACTGTATTGACTGGGCTCGTGAATACTTTAGAGAAAACCTCACTGGCGTTGAAGTAGAAGATGGTGAACAAGTGTACAAAGTAGCTATCAAATCTTTGAAGTCTTTAGAAGGTGATGTAGAAGTTTGTCAGAGAAAGGGGAAAGTCATCTCATTATTTGATTTGAAAGCTACTTTGACTTTTGAGTATAGTGAAAAGGATAAAGTGTTAGGTACTGGATCAATTGTTATTCCTGAGATAGCCTATGATACTGAGTCCGATGAGTATCAATTTGATCTGTCATTCGATTCAAGCAATGGGGATACAGAAAAAGTACGTAGTTTGATAAGATCAAAATTAGTTCCTATACTTAGGGAGAAATTGAGTGAGTTTGGTAAAGATTTGATTATTGTTCATGGATCAGATATTCAAGTTGATGAAGAGAAAGTTGAGTCTTCTTTTACTAAGCAGAATCAATTGTTGCAAAAGGAGTCGATTGCTAAGAATGGTACTGAGAAGGTTAAGAAAGTGGAAGGTAAGGCTAAGGTAGCTGATAGTAGTAGTAGTTCAAGTAGTTCTAACACTAGTACAACCACTAAGACAGACAACTTTCCTAAGTACAAATACAACACATCAACATTACATCTAGCACCAACATTTAACACATCAGCAGAGCAATTATACAAAACATTATTAGAGCCAGATCGTGTAGGTATATGGACAAGGGCACCACCAAAGATCGCACCAGAAGAGGGATTCGAGTATGAGTTATTCAACGGGAATATCCAAGGTAAGATCTTGAAATTGGTACCAAATGAGAAAATCACAATGTTATGGAGATTGAAAGAATGGAAATTAGATCATTATGCTAGGTTGAATATTGAATTCATGCAAGGTGCAGATGAGACTAAGATGGATGTGTTATTTGAAGGTATACCTGTTGGACAAGAAGAATTGGTTCAGGATAATTTTGAGAGTTATTACATCAGGACTATTAAAGTCACGTTTGGTTTTGGTGCTGTCTTGTAAGTAAGTAAGTAAGTAAGTAAATACCATATATTGAATAGATAATGTTATATATTTGAATATTTAGTAAACTAAGTAAATGAATAAGTTTAAGCCTCAAATCTCTTAGCGGCTTCTTTCCAGTTGATAACATTCCAAATAGCCTTGAAATAATCCATCTTAACATTCTTATATTGTAAGTAATAAGCATGTTCCCAAGCGTCAATTGCAACTAATGGGATGAATTGATTTGCAGCTGTATCTTGATTAGCAGTTTGAATGACTTCAATAGCACCATTTTCCTTATTCTTTGCAATGAAAGCCCATCCTGAACCTTGAATACCTGCTAATTTGGTGTTAGTTAAAGAGATCAAATTATCGAATGAACCGTATTGTTCTTCGACTTTCTTAGCCAATGCTGTTGAAGAATCAGGTAATTCACCACCACCTTGCTTTGGAGGAGCTAAGTTATCCCAGAAGAGACAATGGTTTAAGTAACCACCAGAATGGAATTTAATATTTTGTTGTAATTCAAAAGTCTTAAGAACATCACCTTTCTCCTTGGCTTCCATGTATTGTTCAGTAGCGGTGTTATAACCAGCGACATAAGTTGCATGATGCTTGGTATAGTGAATTTCATTGATTTGACCTGAAATGTATGGTTCTAAATCACCGAAATCCCATTTTAAATCAGGCAAAGAAATTTTAGTTCTAATGGAACCAACGGTACTGAATTTACCACCGATTTTAGAGACTTTGGAGAAGTTTGAACGTAAGTTTGATGATAAGATTGACATTCTCTGTTTCTTTTTTCAAGTTGTTAAAGCAATTGATTGATTATATAGTATGAATTGTATATAATTGAGGTGCTAATTGATATAAAAGAAGGGAGCAAACTAAGTTAAAAGGAGATAAACGGTAAAATGGGGGATATAAGTGATATATATTAGTAAATTGCCTGCAGTGCAGTGTGGTGTTCCATATTAGAGGAAAGATAGACTATTGTCACTGTGGTTTTATGACAGAAACCGAGTAAGTTTCCGAACCCAAATTTTTTTTCTTTCAATTTCTTTTCGTCTGAGAAAAGTGAGGGAGTGTGGTGTATTGGTGTATTGGTGTATTTTTATAGTATAGTATAGTATAGTATAAGTAGAGATGATCAACTGTGAGAAACTGAGAAAATAAAAATACGGAATTACAACACTGCGGAGTGTCGTATTGTATAGGTTACCCTCTTATCAGATCTCATAGAAGACACGCAGTTATTTGTATTTGTATATCACTTAGTATTGTATTGTATTACTATATTGATTTGATATAGTATACTATACTACATAACTATACAACTATATTACAAAATGGTATGTACATGAACTACTACTCACAGACAATGTCAACTCAATACTAACCCCTAATTTAAGGCCCTTGATAAACTAATTGGTCTATCTATGTTACTATTAGCAACTGCAATATTCACTTATTATACAATTTGGACTTTCTTACTACCTTTTATCGATGATTCAAATAAATTACATTCTTTCTTTTTACCTAGAGAATGGGCAATAAGAATTCCTGTTATATTGTTAATTTCAGGTATTGTCCTTGTTGGTACTTTTATTGGTTTGATATTGATTAAAAATGCTAAAAAGGAGAAATTAAAAGGTAAAAAAAAAAACTAATTTTACGTGAATAGGTGGGGTATGAGGGTTGTATGGTGATCTAGTAGTTTGAATTGATGATTGGACTAGGGTTATTACTTGTTGATCTTTGTTATAACGCGTCTTTGTATACTATTATTGTCTTGCCTTAGGTTGTTCATCTTACTATCTTAATACTCCTACTCTATCACAATCACATACACTGATCCCCATTACCATCACCACTACACTCACCTTCCTCATCCCCTCCCCTCCCTACATACATATATACTAATGATTAAATGTTAATACTACAATTCAGTTCATACTATACTGCTATACCACCACAACCACAAGCACCACCACTTATTAAAAACAGTTACGTAATTCAAATTTAGATAATCCTCCTAATTAGGAAATTTTATAATCCAAAAAAAGTTAGTTAGCATCGAATTTATCTGATTTCAAAAAAAAAAAAGGAGACAGTGAGTAAAGTAGTGTTTTGATATACATCTGGTTCTTGTTATTGTAGTGTTTATTGCTTATACTCTTACTATACTGTACTTATTAGCTAGGTCATAAAGCACACAAAGCATAAGACACTTTGATATACAAGGGTTTATCATCTTATCTCACATACCACTAAACTCAATTCAATTTACTACTTGTCTTGAGGAAAATACAAAACACTAGACAAAGCTTTAGTTAAAAAGTGGGTAACGGACGCCGCATTTGACTTTCATAGCTTTTTCACTTAAGTTTGCTTATAATATCACATTACTCAAGGTACTGGGGATAAGATTACCATACTCCATTACTGATAGTTAACATTTTTGTACATAGAACTTATATCGCTAACTTGCTCATCTTCTACTATAGCATTACCCCCACCAGAGAGACTAGGGAGGGCTTTGAACTCTATCATTTGACATTACTGGACACAATATTACATTAAACTTCACCCTGTTGATGTCTACTTATTGACTACACGGCATATAAAAAACACTAACTCAATATCATACAACACACACAAAAAAAATGCTAAGAAAAAGATCGGCGATTGACTTTCAGTTTGGTGACTGTATAGGTGAAGGTTCATATTCAAAAGTTTTCAAAGCAAAATCAATTCATAATCATAAGACGTATGCTATTAAGATCCTAAGTAAAACACATATACAGAGGGAAAATAAGAGAAAATATGTTAATATTGAAAAAGATACATTGAATATACTAGGAAGACATCCTGGTATAGTAACGTTATATTATACTTTCCAAGATGAACAATCTCTGTATTTTGTCATTGATTTTGCAAAGAATGGTGAATTATTGTCTCTGATTAGAAAATTAGGTTCATTGAGTGAGAATTTGACCAAATATTACATGATACAATTGATCGATGCTGTGGAATTCATACATTCAAAAGGTATAATACATAGAGATTTAAAACCTGAGAATATCCTATTGAATCATGAATGGAAATTAATGATTACAGATTTTGGTGCTGCTAAGATATTACAAGATGATGACGTGAATAATACACAAGAGGGAAGCAAACAAATACAGCAAAACAATTCACAACAAGTGCCGCCGCAGCAACAATCACAATCACAATCACAATCACAAACACAGCAAACACAGACTGATAGTATATCAAATGGAAATGGCCACACTGCAGGTTCAGTATCAGCTTCAACTAAAAGTAGTAGAACAAATAGTAAAGAAGATAAAACTTCAAGTAGTAGTACAAGAACAGGTTCATTTGTAGGTACTGCAGAATACGTCTCGCCTGAATTGTTAAAATATAATTTATGTGGATTTGAATGTGATTTATGGGCAATTGGATGTATATTGTATCAATTGTTAGTAGGAAGACCACCTTTCAAAGGTCAGACTGAGTATTTGACATTTGAGAAGATTATTGCTCTTGATTATGAGTTTCCGAAACATTTCATACCTCCTGAGTTTAAGAGAATAGTAGAGAATTTGTTGATTTTGAAACCTGAGGATAGATTAACCATACCTGAATTGAAGAGTCAGCCTTGGTTTAATGGTATTGATTGGAATAATAAGACTTTGATATGGAAGAGGAAAGTACCCAAGTTAGAAGCTTACAATCCAAGACTCTACCAAACTACATTAGCCAATAACAATAATAATAACATAAATACATCACCTCAGTTGGGAACTTCAGTTTCAAAACCAGTTGCATATCATTATGTTGAACCAGGTGGGAAAATGACTAGCAAGATGTCATCAATGCCACAGTCTGCATTGAGTAGACAAATTGCAAATGCTCAGAATAATCCTCAGTTGATGAGTAAAGTACTGACGAATAGACTAGCGGAGAAGAATAAGGAGATTAGAGATACGTACCTAAAATCACAACAGTCACATAACGCTGCTGCTCAAGCTGCTTCCAAGTCTCATTTCCAGTCTTCTCCAACTCAACCTCAGCAACAACAGTTAGCGCCGCCTCAATCACAACAACAGCAACAACAACAACCACTCTTACAGAACAAAGTCGAGATAGTCAAGCGTAGAAACAGTTTACAATTCTCGAATTCAAATGGCACTGCAGCAAATGGAAATGCCACCAATACAAGCAATCCATCATTAAACGAGTCATTAACTCCTCCTGTCTCAAGAGAATCTTCCCCTTCTATAAGTTCAATGAAGACAAGCGGTACTTCTAAATCAGTTGTAGTGAATAATGAAAATGCTGTCCCGGTGACTGCTACTACAAGTACAAGTACCATAACACCTCCATCATCGACTATATTGGAAAAACCTGTTAATTTGACTGCTGCGATTGCTAAACCTGCAGGCATGGGGAAGATTACGGTCTCGAAACGTGGTTCTGGCTCACCTATCTCGTCCCCCTCTACAACAAGAAAGTTATCCGCACCATCATCACCATCTACCTCGTCTCCATCATCACCAAATGGCGAGAAGAGAGCTCCCTCCATATCTGAGATACTGGGTATACCACAACCTAGTTCTGCCGCTGTGAGTGCTGCTGGAGCAATTGGTAATATGTTAAGTCATAATAGAAGTATGAAGTCTCAGAATCATATCACTGATAGACAACAGTATCAGCAACAACAGCAACAACAAGTGATTAACCCAATTTTATTAGATAAGACTATTCCAAAAGCGATCACGAATAAATTAATGGCTAATGAATATATTTTGAAATTGGACAATATCTTCAAATCGGAACTACTCCATAAACCAAACGTCTCTGGTGCAAATGGCACGTCGATGAACTTAGACGATGCATTGTTGAATAAGATCATCAGTGATAATTATCAGAAGTTGAACAGGGACTTGAAATCATGCATATTGATAATCACCTCTATGGCTAGGTTGTTGATCTACGAGTTGAATTCCGGATTCAGTCTGCAGGATCCACAATCTTCCACGAGATTACAAGCTATGGATTTCTACTCGAATATCGTTGAGATCAGACTAACAAATAAGAATGTGTCTATGTACGATTACGAATTCGATGAGGAGTTGAAAGAAGGTTATTTGATTTTAGAGTTGGTTAATTTGAACAAATTGATTTTCTTAAGTGCGTATAATCATAAGACGTTGGTTAGGGGTGGGATTAATAGTAATGTCAGAGTAGGATTCAAAGTGAATGAGAAGATCACTTGGATTGATTCGTTACTGAAAGCGAAGGAGTTACTCAGGCAGAATAACAGTAGAGCTCGTGCTCAGCAGCAATTACAACAACAGCCACAATCTACAGGTGCTTCATCTGCTGCCTCGGCTGCTGCTGTTGCTGCTGCTGCTCCAGGTTTGAGAAAGAGCAAGTCTGCTGGTGAAAGACCTAACTCTGAAGATTCGAAACCTACCAAGACATCAAATCCTTCGTCTCCTGTCGTTAACGGGTATCGTAATAGTGGAAGTCGTAAAACTTCTGAGTCTACAACTAGTACAACAACAACAACCGCTAATAACAACGCATCATCCGTTTCAGTGGCATCATCATCCTCGGCATCGTCCACAACAGCGAACAATGGTAGTCAAGTGACATTAGCTAAGAAAAGAGTTGGTTCTTCAAGTTCGTTGATCTCTGCTGTTAGTACCGGGACGAAAAACCTGAGTCTTTCAAATGAATCAGTTAATGGGTCGGCTAGCAGTATCAAGGGCAATACAGCTAATGGTTCAGGTGTTAATGGGAACGCAAACGCGCAGACGAGGTTTATGGGGAGTAATGCACTTCCATTGAGATCCAAAGAGAAAAATAGGGCTGTTGCGGCAGCGGCTGCTGCTGCTACTACAAGTAAGACTTTTAATAAGAGATAGTATCAAGTGTATAATTCATCCTTTATGTATAATTTTTAATACTATTGTTTATGTGAATGATTATTAGGTTGTAATTTTAATTTTTAGGGTTGAAATGAGTTTTAAGCATGTTTTATTTTTCCATTTATATAAAATTCTGCTTATACGCACTCTATAAAGTGAACACTGGTGTTGGATTGCAGTGGGTTTTGGAACAAGTGTGTGTTAATGATAAGTTGAATGAAGATCTATATGACAGTAATGTGAGTAACAAGGTAATAATAGTAAACTTAAATTTCACGGCAGTGTAACAAACTATTATGTAATTTTTTTTCAAGTTTCTCTAGTTTTCCATATAACTTTAGGTCTTTGAAACCAATACTATACTAAGCTATCTTTACGTTAATACTAGCCTAACCATCGTGAGAAGCAGTCTTAAACCCCAGTAAGAGAAAGAAGAAGTATATCAATATCAACATGGGAAAAAGTCGCAATAATGGCTTCACGCCAATAATTCCAACTTCAGAACAACTCAAATCATACGAAGAAGAAGCCAATGACTTAGTTAACAAACTCGAGGAACTCAACCTAAACACCAGTATCAGGAAGGGTAAAGTGAAGAAATCCACTCATAAAGTATTCAATTCTAATGTACTGTTGGATAGTTGGAAGTTTCAAGAATGGGATTATGGTAAAGCACAGATTAACTTGCCTACTAATGCCAGAGGAATATTCACTAGACTCAACCCAAAGACTCAGAAGAGTGAGATAGTCGTGAGAGGGTATGATAAGTTCTTTAATATAAATGAAATGGAGTCCGTGAATGAGAAGAATCTGAGGGAGAGTACCACGGGTCCGTATGTCCTCTCTGTGAAATCCAATGGTTGTATTGGATTCATCTCAGGATTGGAGGATGGAACATTAGTCGTTTGTTCTAAGCATGCTACTGGTTATGCGGAGTCATTATCTCCTGATGTGATCCTATCTGGTTCTGCTAAGGATGATAGTGCTAAGATTACTACGAAGAGGAAAAATCATGCGCTGGCTATACAAGAGTATTTAGAAGCTCAATTGGCTAAAATGGGTATTAAGGCAAGTGATTTAGCGAAGGATTTACATGCGTTGAACGTCACTGCCGTAGTAGAGTACTGCGATGATGAGTTTGAAGAGCATGTGTTGGAGTACAAAGAGGATAAAGCCGGGCTTTATCTTCATGGTCTCAACTTGAACGTTCCGGTATTCACAACGTACCCTCTAGATCAAGTATCTCTATTTGCTGAACAATTTGGGTTCAAAAAGACCGAGTTTGTCACATTTGATACGTTTGATGAGTCATTGAAATTCCTCGACGATTGTGCTAAAACAGGAACGTTCAACGGTGAAGAAGTTGAAGGATTTGTTATTCGTTGTAAGAAGAAAGGTGAGACGATGACTGATTTCTTCTTCAAGTATAAATTCGAAGAGCCTTATCATCTCTATAGACAGTTCAGAGAAGTTACTAAAGCATACATTACAGAAGGATACGATAAGATCAAGTTTGGTAAACATAAGTTGATCTGTATTGATTATTTGAAGACAATTATACCTATATTAGAAGAAGACCCGTCTTTGAAACAGAAATTTTTGGATAATCATTATGTCCTAGAATTGAGAAAATTGTACCTTTCCAAGAGTGAAAAGAGTGCAATTGAGTTACTTAATGAAGAAGAACAATTAGAGAAATTAGATGAGGATATCAAAGAGTTGAAGTTTGGTAATAGGTCAACAAGGTACATACTTGTTACATTAGCTACAATTGGTTGTGGTAAGACAACAACTGCATTGACTTTGAAGAATTTGTTTCCTTCTTGGGGTCATGTTCAAAATGACAATATTCCAAGACCTGTAGGAGACAAATTAGTTTCTATGGGATTGGAATCACTTGTGGAGTCCCCTGTTGTCATCTTGGATAAAAACAACCATAAATACGTGGAAAGAAGTCAAATTTTCAGTGATTTTGATAAATTGAACAAGATTTTCCCTAATTCAAAAGTGAAATTCGTGTGCTTGAACTTTGTCAGTGATAGTCATGATAAAACTTTGTGGAAAATCACACAGAATAGAGTCATATCAAGAGGTGATAATCACCAATCGATTAAAGCCTCGTCTGATGGTAATAACAAGGCTGAGATGATTATGAAGGGGTTCATTAATAGATTCCAGCCACTGAATATGACTAAGAAGCCAGATAGTCAGTTTGACTTAGTCATTGATTTAGATGTAAGCAAAGAAGACTCCTCTTTTCATAATGCAGTCACAATTATCAACAAGTTGAATGAGTACGCTCCTGAGTTGTTCAATGGTAATATTCCAAGTGAATCAGAGGTTCAAGAAGCTTACCAAAAGGCATTAGAGTATAAACCTATTTTCTTTAAAGATATGTCAACTAAGAAGAAAGAGAAGAAGAAAGAAAAGAAGCCTGTATACTTTGGTATATCTGTTCCATATGAAGAGATACTAGAGAATGTTGATACTCTCTTAAGATCACAAATTGAGCCGGATCTTGTGTTCTGGCAAGCTTTGAAACAATGCGACCGTGTACAGAAAGAGTTCCATATTACTTTACTACATCTTTTTTCTCTGAAGTCTAATCCTTCCCAAAAAGGTTTATGGAACTCTTACTGTGGTAACTTCTTCCATAAAGACTTAGTAGAAATCAGTCAACAGTATCCTGAAAAAACAGGCGAGAAGTCATTACAACCAGGTCAACGAGTCATTTTACCTTCTGGATTCAAGAGTAGTTTCAAGCTGAAAAGCTTAGTGTGGAATAAAGACCTCATGTGTATCCTGGTTGAAGATGTGAAGATCTACGACTCTGATGGTAACCTAAGAGAAGATATCAAGTTTGGAAACGGAAATGCACATATTACCATAGGTACGATATCTAAAGAAATCAAGCCTAAGCAATCAGGTGAATTACTCTCTAGCATACTTGATTTCTCAGATAAGCCTGAGTTACCTGAAGGTACAAGAATGTTAGACTTCCCAGAAGAAGTCAAGCTTGAGAATGCGCCACTCTTTGCTTGTTTTTAGGTATATTATAAATACAGCATATAGAACTTATGTACATTATTATATAGATCAATAACTAATCCCTCGATAGATCTAGCAAATTACCTACTCTGTCAACTACATCGATCAACGACTTCATTGGCTCAACGTTCTTCTCGATATCTGAAACACGCTCTTTCAAACCATCGATAAACTCACGTAATTCTTCATCTGACTCAGGGTTATAATGATCACCAAACGAAGATGATTTCCCCTCACTTGGACGAGACTTCAAGTTCAAATCACCTAATGAAACATCTAGACTTGTCAGTATACCTCCTTTACTCGTTATAGGTTGAACTTTCTTACTCAGTTCTGAGATAGTTTTGTCCAATTCGTCCATGACCGCTTTTTTCTCACTTAACTTTGCTTCTTCCCTCTTACGAAACTCTCCAAGATACCTTTCTTCTTTCATCAGTTGATTCAGTTCCTCCTGATAGTATTTCTGTAGGTTTTCAATTTGCTTCAAGCTTGCAGAGATGAAAACTTGTAATCTATGTTTCTCATTATCGAGCTCTTCATGGTTCAACTGGTATGCCTTGAAATTTGGTGGTAACCTCACTGCTCGTAGCTTACTCGTAAGCGTTTCTGGTAAATCACTGAAAAGTGATCTCATGTCTTCTCTTTGCTCTTCCGTTAGAGAACCATCGATCGTGGTGATAGCCTGCTCTAATTGGTCACTTAGCACCGACTCTAATACGTTCAGTGTTGATGCTGCTAATGGTCTCCAGTGTTTTCTTATATTAGCTTTGCTCACCTTAGCAACGTGTTTTTGCATTATAGGTATATTAACCACGTTATAGTATCCAGTGATGGGTATGTTTTCCGATGGAGGAGAAGGTTCAACACTTGTGCTCCTTGTTGTTGTTGTTGTTGCGGTTGTTGTTTTAGTCTGATCTATTTTCGTGGTACTAATTTCATCTAGTATCTTGTCGTCACTCTCATTCACAAACAATGGCTCTTTCCTGCTACTCTCTTCTTGTTCGCTCTCCTCATTCTCACTACTCTCAAGAATTCGATCCATTCGACTCTGTGATTGAAATGCAAGGGGCTTGATAACCGATCTTTCTTTATTCAGTGTTGGTTCATAGCCTGATCCCACCCATCTCAGATTTTTTCTCTTACCTGATGATTTCTGGTTCACTGATGCTTTGTTCGGGTCTATTTTCTTCATTGATGATTTCTGGGTCACTAATGCTTTTTTCACCTTGGAACTGGCACTGGGTCTTGTTGGCGTCTTGCCCTTATCGTCATAGTGTATCTTATGCATCGTTTATTGCCAATGGGTGACTTCAAAATTGATGTATATATGTACACACTGATAACTAGGTTTATTGTTTTGTAGATGTTTATCGTTCTGATTAAAAGACGCGACAATATTTTTTTTCGAGTAAAGAAATAAATACAGTTTTATGACACTCTACTTGTTGTATCAATTACTTTTCAATTTACTTACAACTTCAATAGCAGGGAATCGAATAAATATTAACCTATATAGATACAAAATCTGAATAAAGGAGCAACAAAATGTACAATAATACAGATAAGAGTTGGAATAACTAAATCAGAATAACCATCCGATGAAAGTATCGTAGAACCAACCCCAACCTTTCTTACCACCTTCAGCATCAAGTCTAGCCTTTTCTTGAGCAGCAAGTTCAGCGTATTCTTTTTCTTCGGCATCAATGACATCTTTGTAAGTGAATAAATCAGCTTCTTCTGGTTTAACGAATTTAGATCTCATAATGATCTTGTAACCGACAAAACAGATGATGTAGACTGGGATACCAATGTAACCAGTGATAAAAGTCTTATAATCGAAACCGTAGATGAACACGGTGAAGTTCTTAATCAATGCGATTAAACAACACATGAATAAGGCAAAGTAAGTACCGTATGGTTGTAATGGAGCACAGTAAGTGAAATCTCTCTTTCTGTCGTAACCTTGTGCTTTACAAGCTCTGGTGAAGAAGATGTAGGTGATTAAGATGGAAATCCAAGTTAATAAACCAAAGATAGAGACAACGTTAACGAAGTAGTTGAAGACTTTCTTTGATGATGAGGAACAAGCCATGAAAGCTAAACAAGAGAAAAGACCACCAACTGCTAAAGCGTAAATTGGGACACCGTTCTTGTTAGTACGAGCAAAAATTTCTGGAGCTTTACCATTAGCAGCTAAACCGTACAAAGTTCTTGTAGCAATATATAAATCAGAGTTGGAAGCAGAGAAGATGAAGATTAAGATACAAGCGTTAACAACGTGTGGTAAACCTGAGATCTTGGCGTTCTTGATAGCAATGACGAATGGAGAAGCAGCAGCTGAAGTACCTGAAGCAGATAATAATAATGGATCATTGTAAGCAACACAACAAGCTAATAAGAAACAAGATAAGACGTAGAAGACTAAGATACGGTAGAAAGTCAATTTAATAGCTTTCTTAATAGATTGTCTTGGGTTTCTAGCTTCACCAAAGGTAACACCGACTAATTCTGTACCTAAATAAGCAAAGACAGCGTAGACAAAGACAGCCCAGAAACCAACGAATTTACCCTTTGAAGCAGGTTCCATACCTTTATAAGCTTTGAAAGCACCTGGATCAGTCCAGTATCTGAAACCTAATCTATCGTGAGTTGGACCACCACCTAACATGAGGACGAACAACAAGATGATTAAACCTAAAACAGTGATAACTTTTAATGAGGATAACCAAAATTCAAACTCACCAAAGAATTTAACACCGAAATAGTTAATAAACAAAACAACAACCAGTAATATAGCAATCCAAACACCAGGATTAACAGTATCGGCATCAACCCAATATTGCATAACTAAAGAACCAGCAACCAATTGATTTGGAGTAACGATAAGATATTTACACAAATATGCATAACCAACGGCAAAACCCATAGCAGGATCGACATATCTTGAAGAATAACCTGGGAAACCATCAGGTAATGGGATAAAAGAAGCCATTTCACCAAGAGCAGCCATAACGAAGAAAACCACAATACCAACGATAGAGTATGCGACAAAAGTAGCACCACCACCAGCGGTAGATAAAGAAGAGGAAGTACCAATTAATAAACCTGTACCTAAGGCACCACCAATGGCAATCATAGTAATGTGTCTTGATTTTAAATCTTTCTTTAATCTGTGACCTTCAGCCAAAGCGACTGGAGTACTTTGAGCAACGGCTAAATCATATTCTTGAGTGTGAATTGATAATAATGATTGATTCTTACTTGGTGAAGGACGGACCTTTTCAGAGTATTCTTCTTCCGAAGAAGATTTGTTTAATCCGAAAACCATTTTAAAAGTAATTGAGTATACTTAATAAAAGTTGAAAAGAGGAATTCAAAAACTTTTAAAAGATAGGAAAAAAAATACTAAACGAAATAGAAGAAGAATTGAGTTGAATATAAATAAAATTTATTTTACAGAAAAGAAATGGGGACAAGAAAGATTGATAATGTTCATGTGCATATCAATCAAGAGATTGAGGAAAAATTTCTTAAAAGAGGAGAAAGATTAGAAAGTTGTTGGCGATTATTTGCTATTGATAGCAACGGTCGTAGTACTAGGTTTACTATTATGTCTGTGTGATTGTGTTTTAGTGTTTTAGTGTGTGTTTTTTTCTTTCTTTTTTTGTACTTCAAGGGAATTTTTTACTATATCTTACTTCCGATAATACGAATTTACCGAATTATAGTATAATAAGAGTAATTGCTTTCAGGCTGGTTTTTAAGATGCCTTGAAATTTATAACTCAAACCACATAATCAAACATAAATTTTGGAGCCCTATGGTTTTTTTTATATAAGAAAGAAAAATAAATATATCAAAGCCATATGCACGGCAAGCGGCGTTTCGTTTCTTTTTTTTCCGCATTGTTTGCGAAAGGGAATAAGTTTTCTGTTGATTTGATGCCGTAATGCATTGATGGATGGATGGCATTTACGATTCTATTTGTAATAAGTAGTACACTAAGTAGTAGAGAATGCTTGCACTTGTGGTGGCAGTGGTATTAGTACTGTCACACTAGCACTAAAAATCTCTGTCTTCACTCTCTTACTCGCTCGCTGTCAGTGGTATATTTCTGTAATGCACGTTTCTTTTTTTCTACCCTCACTCTATCAAATTTCCCTTAAATTTCCCTTTATTTTGTGCCCTACTTGACACATAACTATCCTTCATCATGAGTTGAGGGACATTACAAAAGCTTTCACTACAGAATCACTACCATCAAGAACCTACGTAACCATCCACAAGATACAAAACTCAACAATTTCAGATAACAGCAACCTTATCACTATGGAAGGAAGCAGCCAAGAAATTATATAGGGTCTTTCTGTCAACTGAAATTCGATATATGAACAAGATAACTAGCTTATCTTTTTTGCTTAGAAGGTTTGAGTAGTTTCGTAAAAAAGAATTACACGTGTATAATAAATCAAGATTACATTAACAGTTTGTATACTCGTAATCACAAGAGATAAGAAACAGTATAGATAAGAAAGTAGAAATAAAAAATAATCTAGTTGAAACAGGATAAACTTTTGAGAATGTTAATCTGTAAGGAACAACTTTATTTTGCCCTAAAATAAAATTAATTTATCCACTGTGCTGTAAGAAGGTTGAGACTAAACATTTTTCTTTTCTCAGTGAAGGAATTCCTCGCGCCACCGCACTGACTTTTTTTTTTTTTTTTTTTGCTCTTTGATTTCTCGCGCGCGCCCGCGCAGCGCACAGTTCAGTCCAGCGCAGTCCAGTGCAGTGCGATTTTACACTACATTGATTTGTTCGCGCAAGTTGATTGTATGAATATGTCCCGCCTGTTGTTCTTTGATTGCTTTGATTGATTTGGTTACTATACTCATTTGATTATATGGGATCTCTTCACTCTTATTTTCTCGGCCATTTCTCACCACAGTCTAGGTATTAGCTCAATATCTCACTACACTCACCATACAAGAAAGATAAAACCTTAAACATTGAAAATTAGCGCCGGAATTTAAGCACCGTTAAGGAAAAAAATAAAAAATTCTTGGCACTGGAAATTTCACACGACTATTTTATATAATAAGCTTTGTTAACATTAACAAAAAAAAAATGCCTTTCTTTCATAACAATAAAAGGCTAAAAGTTTTTGACAAAGGCTGCCTATTAACTATAGTGCCGTTTGACGGAATATTTTTCATTGTATAATTATAAGGCTTCACAATGTCTAAGATCTGATTTTCATTCGGCATTCTATTTGTTATAGTATGTATTTTACATAAGTAGTAAGCTAGTTATGTAACGGCGATTACATTAAGTACAATCGCCAGGATCTGAAAATGCATACATGTACAGTAAGAGACACAATTGGCGCTTTTTTCCTATTTGTAAGTTAATTATCTTCTATTTTAACTAAGGCGTTTCGCTTAACAATGATACTAAGTTGCCTTACTGGAAGAAGCCGAAATACCATACCTTAGTAGGAACTTAATCAATGCAACAGTTAAGTATAATATATGTGATTTCGTATGCCTTTATTTATGTAATATCCGTGTAATCTGGGGGTGATTCTATGCAGTTTCGTTAAATCAAAATTTCGAATCTTATCTCTTATCTGTGTATTGTTATTCTGGAAATTATCAGCTCACTTCAGTTGTTTATCGCTCCAGTGGATTAAGGTTCTATAGTCGTCGACACTGATATCAAACTCAATCGTGTAAAAATCACAAAAGATATCATCAATGAGGATATGAACATCTTTTTGATTGACTCTATAATACTCCGGGTTTGTCTTTTCAATCTCATCGTCGTATAATTCTTTATAGATTTGAATAAAGAGTTTCTCTGATTTTTCAATTGCCTCTTCTACTGATTCTTTATTCCTTTCACCCTCAGGATGCAATTTTATTATATCATATAGTCTCTTATATTGCAGTTGCTTTTCACGATGTTGCTTCACAGATTTCGCAGGTTCTTTATCTCTTGAAATAATACTCATCATATCTGTTTCAATCCAGTCCAGATACATATTAGTTGTATCATCATCCCATTTGTACAATTTATCAATACTTGTCTCCCTCATTAGGAACCTAGATAAATTACTCTTGTGATAATCAACATTAATCTTACTCTTGAACTTGTCATACACATAAACCCATCTCTTATAGATCTTAGGGTTTTGAACAAAGTGTAATTTCGCACATGTTGTTAATAGACCTGCTATTTTCAAATCTGGATGCATGTCTCCATTAGAGTATAAAGTTTTCCTCCATTTATCCTCTCGTGCAGGTAATATTGGTAACTTTATATCCTTCACATCAATTAATCTATGGACTAGTACTACTGTCTCTAATGGTAGTCTCAATCTCATACACAAACGAACTAAAAATGGGAAGTAATTATACTGAATATTCTCTTCTAGTTGTAATCTCACATTCTGGTCAAACACCTCAAAGCTCATGATCATAAACTCTTTGTATAACGAGACTCGAAGTCTTTTCACCTCGAGTATACTTATCGCTTCAAGTGGTAACTTTCTATATATCTCATCTGGTAAAATAACGTGTGCTTTTTGAAATGGTATACTATTCGTGTGTATCCAATTAGTGAAATCGCTTAGATGTATAGGTATTCTCATTTTCAAGCATGCAATGTATAATATTATAATCATTCTTGATAATGTGGGTAAGTTATCGTAATTGACTTCATAATCTTCCACGTGACATTTCAGTAAGTATTGAATCCACAGATCTTTCACTATTTTATTGAACCGCACCTTAGGTAAACCTAATTTCTGAACCAGCCAATCACACTGCTTCTGCAAGATTATCTGGAAACACTCCAGTATTAGTTGTTTCAACTCTATACCGAAACTCTTTGCATTTCGTTCTTGTTCATCAATTATCTTCTGTGATCTGAATGTGTCAGACAATCTATTCTGAGACAGCCCCACAACATTTGTAAGACGTCTAGTAACACCAGCCTGGGTACCACTACCCCCTTCAAATGCTTCATCATCGTCATTGATTTCTAAATCATCTGTGTTAACATGACCATTTTGACAAATTTTACG
This sequence comes from Wenyingozyma methanosorbosa, assembly GCA_030570755.1. Classification (NCBI taxonomy): domain Eukaryota; kingdom Fungi; phylum Ascomycota; class Pichiomycetes; order Pichiales; family Pichiaceae; genus Wenyingozyma; species Wenyingozyma methanosorbosa. Next base: position 50,740 of record JAJLWP010000040.1, on the reverse strand, counting down.
ACCATCTACTCTTCTCCATAGCCTCGAAGGACAATTGTCCATTCCACATACAGGTCCTCGCACCCATGTCACATTTCCACTCATTGTGTTATATCTTCATGTCAATTATAATACTATCTCTGTTCATTACCAGTATATACCTTTAAACTCACTAGATCAAGTAGACAAAATAAATAAATAAAAATATTTTTTTGATATTGAAAGATTATGTAATCGGTGTTAAGCCCATTTTAAGAGGGTCATTTTATTCTTCGTAAATGCACGTATTTTTCAACGTTCTTTGATGCTGCAGTAGCTAACTAACATGTGTATGATTCAAGTGAGTCAGGGTAGTAGAAATTGGGTATTGATATACTGATATCTACTTTACTGGCTCAGGATTACCAAGATATTATAAACCGCAAACATGTCCTACGTTATAACAGCTATCGCACATAAAGACAAGTTCCCAGAAGGTGCTATGAATAAAGTCACCGAGTTCATCAATGCATTACCTGTGAAACTTGTGGATATTCTGATGTTAAGTCATGGTAAAGCTTGTGATTACACAGTGAAGATCGACTTATCCCAGAGTGAAGGCTCTAAGGATGAAACTCATTTGGATAACTTAACTGAAGAAGTCTCTTTGAAAGTCAAAACACATGGTATTCCTGGTCTCGACTTGATTTTCCAAGATGCTGATAAGAGTGTAAGACAGAATAAGACCTTGTTCGTATTCGACATGGACTCTACTTTGATTTACCAAGAAGTCATTGAAATGATTGCCGCATATGCGGATGTAGAGGATAAAGTCGCTGAGATCACAACTAGAGCCATGAACGGTGAGATTGATTTCAAAGAGAGTCTTGCACAAAGAGTAGCACTTCTCAGGGGAATCGAAAGTGAACATCTATGGGAACAGTTGAAGACAAAGATAGAAATAACAAAAGGTGCTAAGGAATTAACCAAGGTTTTGAAAAAGACAGGTTGTAAGATGGCTGTTTGTTCAGGTGGATTTATTCCTTTAGCAAGATACGTTGCTGATGAATTAGGCTTGGATTATTCATTTGCCAATACTTTAGCTACAGAGGTTGATCCAGAGAAGAAAGTGGAGATACTCAGTGGTACCACAGTAGGTGAAATTGTCGATGGTAGCAAGAAAGCAGAACTCTTACAAAGAATCGCTAAGGAGAACAACCTTGATGTCAAGAATGCTGTGGCTGTAGGAGATGGAGCAAATGATTTACTCATGATGGGTGTTGCAGGCTGGGGTGTAGCTTGGAACGCTAAGCCAAAGGTGCAATTAGCTGCTCCTTGTTGCTTGAACTCTGATTCTTTGAAAGATATCTTATATATACTAGGTTACAATGATTTAGAGATCGCAAAATTATTAGAGTAATTAGACAAATAAATAAATAGAATAATATAGAGTACACGATTATATATCCTCGATTGGCTGATTGATACAGATACGTCCTTTCATTATACCCCGGACAGAGTTGAACAAGAGTATTGGCTCGCCATCAACAACGTCTTTGATCTTGATATCCTGCTCAACGACCAATCCATCGTTGACTAACCAGTCTCTCACTGTGCCGCAGAGACAACCAGTTGCTAAGGAAGGTGTGCACCAGCTTTCTACTGTTTCACCTTTGGTACTTTTCTTAGACACTGGTCTCCATAGAGCAACGTTACACACACTTGATTCTGTGACTTGGCCCGCTGTGTTGTGCAAGAGTACATCCTGATAAGGATTCTCTGCGAAGTTTGCAAGGTTTCTTGCTCTAGCATCGTCGTAATGAGCTCTCGAGGTTGTCTTAAAAGACGTGAGTGGAGAAGGTATCATTGCCTTAGGATCAACATACACGGTATACTCTGCAGGTGCGTTATGATCTGTCAAGGGTCTCAATAAATCTGTAGCTGGAATCTCGGCAATCTCAAAAGTCAAATTAAGATCCTTGGTGATTAAAACACGTATCTTGTAACTCTTCATACGATCTTTGTCACTGAAAGCTTGTGTGAGTTCATTCAGTAATCTCTCAGCAGAGATTGACTTCTCTAAATCTTCTTCTCTGGCAGATAAGTCCTTCCAGAAGAAATTTATAGATCTATTGATTCTCTGAACGTGTCTTGCGAATAAGAAGAAGAACGATAAATGCAATGGAGTTTGATTGATGGCTTCTTCCAACGGTATCACTTCGGAGTTGTTGTATAAAGCAGGATCATATCTCATTGCAGTGAAGATCTGTAGCTTATCGGGGTCAATTGAGTCATATAGTGGGTTGATAACACTCTTTGCGATTTCTGAAGCAATCTCCTTCTGCTCTTCAGAAACCTGTGCTGGTTCTCTTCTCTTGGGTGGCATTGTGGGTATGTGATAAAGGATATTGGTGAATTGGGGAAGTATATGAAGGAAAGAAGGAACGAGTTTAGTATACAAGTATGTAAGATGACTCAGACTTGGCGATCTTTACAAACCGGCGCGGAAATTGGTACTACACCATTTTAGGCAGACAGCATTTTAGTCTTATCTTTAGCACTCGTGTAGTAGAGTGACGCAACTACAGATGTCTATATAGTGGCTCTACTCGAAAAGTTTGGGCGATAGTGGATAGAGAGATGAATTACAGTTTACACTCAATAAATAGCTTACTAATAAGTTTATATTAATCTACACGTCGATGTTATAAAAGAGAATAATGAAAAGCAATTGATGATATATATATTAAATGTACCAGTCGTATGATTTTGTGTTTTTCGTTAAATTTAAGCTAATTTGGTTAAAGCTTGTTTGATAGCAGCTGGGTTAGCACCAATAACTTTACCGACAACTTCACCATTCTTGAAGAATAAAAGAGTTGGCATAGAAGAGACTTCATTTGAAGCAGCAACTTGTGGTAATTCATCAACGTCAACTTTGTAAAATTTAGCAGTTGTGTATTCAGCAGAGAATTTTTCCAATAATGGAGCAATCATCTTACATGGACCACACCAAGTGGCAAAGAAATCGATAACGACTAAGTTTGAAGCTGAGGTAACTTCTTTGAATTCTTCAGCGGATTTAATAACAGAGACCATTGTTGATGATGTATTTGTAGTATATTAGTATTAGGATATGTTTCTGATCTAAGTTTATAGATTGAGAATAGTAATATTTCTATAATAATAAGTACATTAATAAAACTAGAAACGATAAAAAAAAGCAAACCCAGTTATTCTTATATATACAAATCCAGATTTTATCGAAATTGAACGAGGGAAAAACTATGGAAACATTTTGAACTTTTTAACAGCCAAAAGTAGCGAAGATTACTAAGATTTTTAGATGATTCTGGAAGGTGTGGGGTGTGTTGATTTTACTATGGGGCTTACTAATCTTGTCTAGTATGGTATAGTGGTATACACTATTTATGGATATGTTAGTCATCTGTACTGGAGTACATGGCCTATATGGCTTGGTTGTCGTCATGTTAATGAGGTATGGTGTTATAGCTGCATGAAGTAATAGATAAATATATATTTAGTAATACAAAAATCAAACTTTTGAAACAGCAATTAGCGCCGCGATTTAAGGTTTGTAATACTCGGATGGCTTATACACTCGGGTATAAGTGCTCGTAGGAGTAGCTTGCCCACCCACCATTACTAAGTATTGTAATAAAACACTTTATCATACTATATATTACATATATACATACATTCATCATTATTGTGTAGGAGGCACACTGGTATTCTCGCTAGAGAACTCTTCAGCTGTCGCACCTCCTTCTTGGAAACTAACTTCACTACCAGGTATATAGTTAGGATTGGATTTGTTGTAAACTGTGAAATACAATGGACAAGTCTTATTTGTTCTAATATGGCCGAGCGCACCACATGTAGCACATTTTCTACTTGTTGATTTACCTTTACCAATACCTTTACCACTAATTCTACCCTCACTGTCAATATTAGCCGCTGTAATACCAGGAGCTTTCTTCTTTTTCTTCTCCTGTTGTTTCTGTAATCTTGCAAGTTCATCTTCAAGCTTCTTCTTGACTTTAGCATTCTCCTCGGCATCGTTGGTCAAGATGAATTTTTCAGGTTCAATCTCAGATGGGTCCTCGAGTAGTTGTTCTTGTTTACGTTTGACGTACAATTCAACAACTTTTGGATCATCAATGACCTCGGTTTCTCTTCTAAGAATACCATAGGCGTCTTTAACCATTCTAGTGATCTTGATAACTCTAGGTTTCTTTTCTTCACTCACTACTTCCTTGGTCAAATGCTTATCAGCGGCTTCGAGATACGTATCATCTTTGAACTCTTCTTGAGGCACGGGTCTTGGTTTATCTGTAGTTCTTGGACGGCTCAAACTCATTTGCTGAGCATACCAGACTTTGGAAATTTCTTCATCGTAAACTTTTTGTTGAACAGCAACGTTATAACTATGACCATTTTGAGCTTTCTTGTCGTTTGATTTGTTGTTTCCAGATGGAGCAGGTGATGCAGAGTTGGTCTCATCACCTTCGTTTGAGGCACGGAATCCTCCCTTCATTGAAGTTCTCAAGAATGATATAGCTTCACCTTTACCTGAAGGATCCCCTTCACCGTGAATTTGCAACATCGCTTTACCCTGTGTGGCGTTGATGAAATTTCTAGTTGTGTTCCATGGGGCTAATTTAACAACCAATGGTTCATCATTTGAATTTGAATCTTTATCCATCTTCTTCTTGTTACCATTAGCATTTCCATTACCACTAGCCTCTGTGAGTGCAGATGATGATTCACGTTTCATTGAATCATAATCTTCAAGTCTCAATTGACCAACTTGCATTGCTTCAAGTAGAGCAATATCTTCTGGAGTAATCATATTTCTCACATTTTCATTATCAGGTAGTTTTTCATTGGCTTTAACTTTCCAGAAACCTTGATCGGGTCCTGATCTTTGATACTCCATGAACTCTTTCAATCTTTGTCTGTTTTGCATATCGTTCTGATCTGGGAAATGGAATGCAATGTCTTTCACCATAAGTCTTCTTTGTTCATTAGAGTTCAACACTCTGAAGACAATCATCTTTAATCTGTTCTTAGACGTTGCTGTGACTTTTCTAGCATGAGGACCAGGAACATCGACCACAGGTAATGTTTGACCCACTGTGAATACTGTATTGATACTTCTCAAGAAATATCTCTGTGAGTTACCACCACCTGAACTTCTGATCAACAAGAAATCGGTCACTAAAGGATCATGCTTGAAGACAGGTGCTCTCACCATACGATTATACAAAGTAGGGACAATACTTCCAGGTTCAACAAATCCAAAATTCCAAAACGGGGATCTATCTTGGCCTCCCAAGACATGAGTCTCACCAATTGATAGTTTTGGTCTTGAAGTGTCGTCATCATTTTTCTTTCTATAATAGTTCAGAATCTTGGAACCCATACCAAAATTGTTTAATACAGTTGGACATTCTTCACTATACTCAAGTAAGTAAAATTGACCAGAGTCACCAAGTGTTAAATCTGTACTGTTCTTGAATAATTCCTTGACTTCTTTTCCTCTGTCCTTCTTTCTCTTTCTTGTCTTTATCTTAGAAAATACCATTGTGGTATTTGGACGAATTGTGAATTGTGGTCTGTGGAAAAACCGTATTTCCTTCTTGTCTGGCTTGACTTTATAGTATGGAGACTGAAGTCTGATAGATGGTTGAGAGTGGTCAATGTTCAAGTTACCAATTGTAGCTCTAACTTTAGATTGTGAGTTGGCTTTAAGTATGTCGTATTCTTTATCATTAGAAATACCAAATCTGAACTCCACCATCTTGTCGTTTGTTGGAATACGCGCTTCATTATACTGATCTTTCTTCTTTGTATTACTTTCCACATTGACAAACAACATGTTCTTATCATTCATGTCTATCTTCAGGTTCAAAGAATCTATATCTATAGTACCTTCAAATATCATCTCATCGTCAATATCCCAGATATCGTAGTCTGTTGCTTCCACTTTCAGTTTCTTCGTTATGCGTTTGACAGATCTGTCGGAATCACTATCACTGTCTACAGTTCCATTGATTATACGATCATCATCCCAATCGGCTGTGGACAGTATAAGATCCTTATCATATGATTGTAAAGTTTCTTTTTCCTTTTTCTTGACCTCTTGTTTTGGCTCAAGCTCAGCAAGATAGTCATTGGTGATGTGTATTATACGCTGTTGAGCTTTATCACTGCTCGATGCAGCTTGTGACTGTTGCTGTTTCTGTTGTTGCATCAGTTGCTTATGAGACATTCTGAAGATCTTTCTTTGATCTATTTCAGCTTCTAAGTGGATCTTAGTCGGTATCAATGGTTTGGCGGCATTCAAAGGTTCTTGGTATACGTAATTCAGTGGAGCGATAGGGAACAAGGTTTGCATCTTGATTGGCTTTCCTTTCTTAAATGAAGGATAGTATATCTGCAGTAATTTATTACGTTTCTCTTCTTCACGTCTCTTTCTTTCTTGCTCCTTCAAGAGCATTTTCTCTCTTTTATCTTCCTCTCCCTTCTTGCCATCTTCTCTATCTTCATCTGGATCACTTGCTAATGAATCATCCTCACTTTCTTCCTCGCCTTCTTCAACTGTCTTTGTCATTTGACTCATTGCGAATTCACCCTCCAGATCATAATCATCCTTTGTACCTCCAAGAGCATTATGCTCAAAGTCCAAGTCGTTCAATCCTGTGTTACCACCATGTGGAGCGTCGTCAAAGAGACCACCTGGGATCAACTCGGCAGCTTCTTCTTCGTCTTCTACACCTTCCATGGCTTCAGCTTGCAATTCTTTCATGATATCATCTTCTGAGTCTTCATCTTCATCTTCGCCAGCCTTACTTTTCTCCTCTGTAGGTAATTCTTCCTCGGCTAGTTCATCTTCATCGCTGAAATCCTGGGCATCTGCTGCGTGCTCAGTAGTCCCCGTGAACATGGCATCTAGATTCGCCAACCCCAGTTGACCATTCAGCACTTTGTCAAACTCATCGGTTTCAGGTTCTTCGGGCTGCAATGGATCTGGATCGCCTTCCTTCATATTGTATAACCTACTCTAGCAATTGAAAGCTTGAGTTCTCGGCTGCGTGACTCTCAAGCTATTATAACAATCACCTATATACTCTCTCTGTACATTCTAAGAAAAACCTCATCGGCCTCAGCTTAGAAAACTCTTTCGCTGTTTTTGGCAGAGAGCTAAGAAAAACAAATCTGACATTTTGTTTAAGGGTGAGAAAGACTGGGGGTCTCTGAGATGGAGAGTGTTACAATTGATAGTTGGGTTACCTTTACAAGGAGATAAGAGAGTGCAGGGATTGAGTTAGTAGTTCAACTTACTTAATTAGACAAGCCTTACAACAAGAAACATTTCATGTTTGCTACAAGTTTCCAAAAGAAAGCGCCATTTTCAATTGCAAAGATAATGAGTAGAAGCGTTCACATTGTGCCTCCAGCTCAAGTGGCTAATGTCCTGAAAGAGACTAAGACAAGACTTATACCAGTTGATGCATCTTGGTACATGCCAAATGTGCCAATTGTCGCATTACATGAGTTTATGAAAAAAAGATTCAGTCCAGATGCTGTTTTCTTCGATATTGATAAAGTTTGTGATGCTTCGAATCCTTATCCTCATATGTTACCAGATCAAGCTACTTTCGAGGCTAAAGTTAGTGAACTTGGTATCAAACCAGATGACGATTTACTTTTCTACGATCAACAAGGTATATTTTCATGCTGTAGAGCAGCATGGATGTTTGAAATCTTTGGACACCCTGTTGATAAGATCAAGATCCTCAATACATTTCCTGCATACATTCAAAGTTTCTCGAATCCAAATCTCGTAATGAAAATTCACGAAGCTAAATCATTGATTGACGAAGAAATGGTATTCAAGCAATCACCTCATGAACCATCAGATTACAAAGTGTCAAATTTCAACAAAGATAAAGTTGTCTCCTTTGAACAATTGTTAGACCTTGTTGAAAATGACAAGACAGGGACCGAGTATACTGTCATCGATGCCAGATCAACTGATCGTTTCACTGGTGCAGCTCCAGAACCAAGACCTGGTCTCTCGTCAGGTCACGTTCCAGGTGCAATCAGTATCCCATTCACAGATCTTTTAACCCCTACTAAATCCTTCTTATCTGGTAACACCCTGAAAAACATATTCACTGAGAAAGGTGCCGATGACTCAAAGCCATTCATTGTCATGTGTGGTACAGGTGTCACTGCTTGTATTATCAAGACAGGTTTGGAGATTGCAGGTTTAGGCTCAAAGGGTATAGCCGTGTACGATGGAAGTTGGACAGAATGGGCTCAAAGAGCACCTGAAAAGTATATAGTAAAAGATGTTTAAGTAGAGTAGAGTACTATAATATAGAAAGCAAGGCTGTGTGAATACACCATATAAATTTTAGCGTGCAAAGATGGCTGGGATCACGCGCGAAATAGCGAGGCTCAGGGAAGAGAGTTGGAGCTTGTCAAATTATGCTTATATATGAATGTAATCAGCCATATATCTTGACGTTTATATCTGAGATTTTCATTGTATACACAACTTAAGTATCTGTAGAGCTGACAGAAATGACAGATAAACAAGACGTAGCAACAGAGCTAGAAACTTTGCAAAGTGGGCCTCCAGAGGACTCGCAAATGGTCATTGGTGATGTTGATGAGAACGATTCTGTGGAGACAAGAGCAGCTATGCATGAAGTCTCTATTGATGAAGAGAACCCAGTTGAAACACCTGTGAACCCTAAGATGATGGACATTGAGGCATTCATGCACGCGTGTCAAAGAGGAGATTTGACCACTATAAAAGAATTCGTTGATAAGGGCACCGTTGATGTGAATGATCGTGATTCTGAAAATGTCTCTGCGTTACACTGGGCTGCTATAAATAACAGATTATCAACTGTGAAATATTTAGTTTCCAAAGGTGCAATTGTTGACGTGAAGGGTGGTAATTTGAATGCTACTCCATTACAATGGGCTTGTAGAACTGGATTGGTGTATATCGCTGATTACTTGATTACAGAGTGCAAAGCTGATCCTACTTTAGTAGACGATCATGGATTCAATAGTTTACATTCATCGGTACATTCATCAAATATCATGATGGTAATTTACATACTATACATGACTAGCATTCCAGTTGATTGTCCTGATCCAAATGGTAGAACCGCTTTACATTGGGCAGCATATCAAGGGGATTTATACAGTGTGAATGTCTTGTTAAAATTGGGCGCAGATCCAAACAAAGTGGATGCTGTTGGATTCACAGCATTGCATTGGTCAATTACAAGAGGTGTCAAGCCAATCTTTGTAGCACTATTGGAGAAAGGTTCAAGTGTATTAGTCACGACAAATGATGGTAAGAACGCATTCGATGTGGCAAGTGATATGAACTGTAGCACGACTTTGAAAAGAGCACTCATGGAAGCCAATTTAGACCTGAATGGGGATAGAATTGATCGTTTATTCTCACCAAAAGTTGCCAAGATGATCACATTTGCATCGCCATATTTTGTTCTACCATTATCATTATACATTCTCACACAAATTGGTAGTTATTTCATACCGAAGATCATATCTGCTGCAATTATAATCATGGCTCAGTATGTTGCATTATTACATTTTGTCATACCTTGTTATATTAGACAACATGCTCCATTTATCAAATCACCATATTTCGCAGGTTTATTCTCATCTACAGCATTTTGGGTTTGTCTCTTGTGGTTCTTCCAAGTCTTGCCTGCAACATTCATAGAAAAGCCATTGTTGAATCTAGTGTTTTTCATTACAGCTGCTGGAACGTTTGGCTTCTTTTCAAAAGCTTTGATGATTGATCCAGGTTGTATCCCACCAGAAACTTCAAAGGAAAAGGTTAAGGCTACTATCTCTGAGTTATTGGCAAAGAGAAAGTTCAACGATAAGAATTTCTGTATCAATACATTCATCAGAATCCCACTCAGATCCAAATTCTCTCATGCTAAGAAAATGGTTGTTGCTAAGTTTGATCACTCGTGCCCTTGGGTCTATAATGATATTGGTGTCAGGAACCATAAACTGTTTTTAGCCTTCTCAATTTCATTAGAGATTGCCATTGTATCATTTGTCTTGTTGGCAAAAGAGTTCTTCGATGAGTTAGAAGTTCCTGATGAATTAGAAGAATCATGTTTCTTACTAGGTGAAGACTACTGTAAAGGATACCATGAAGCGGGATTTGTATTCAACTTCACCGTTTGGTCACTCATGCAACTAATCTGGTTATCCATTATGTTGATTGTGCAAATCGTGCAAACTTCCAGAGGTGTCACTACTCATGAAGCAAGTCAAAAATATAAGCATGGACATCATCATCTCACTAGTTTTGATGCTGTTACTCCATATGATCTCTCCGATGAAGACAGTGATGATCCATTGACCAGTTCTTCCCAGGTTTCCAACTTATCCACATCACAAGGAACAACGACAGCATCTAGCGGTGCTCTATCTCGTATCACAAGCATTGTTCCTGTACCTAAATTCCTTATAACTTCTCGTATATCGAAAGTATTAGGAATCTCTCACTGTCTCTCATCAACAACTGAACTTATAACAGACAAGAACACCTCAGAGTTGACATTTAACTATGGATTTGTGAGAAACTGGCTTGATTTCTGGTTTCTCAGACACGAAGGTGAAGGTTACACATTCAAGACACTGTGGAGATTACCCATTGAAGGTGAATCTAATTTGAACGGTGTCTTAGTTGATTACTATAGATTCTACGAGCCATTACCAAGATACAACGTCTCTAATATAGATGAGGCAGTTTAAGTTTAAGTATAGTAAATTATCATTGTATATATTCATTCATTGTATTTTAATAAACACATTCACTTACTGTACGAAATAAGTAATCTTGAACTGATAAGCACGCGCAACGTGCTTCCAAATCGGGTAATTTTAAGAAGTGAAAACCCTTCTTTTCTCGGGGGAAGATTAACGTTGGGGGAAATAGGGAGAAGGGGGTGGGTGATAACAGGTAAATAAGTCTTCATTCATTTATCCTTGTACGAGTTCAGTTGGTGTTTTGTCTTATTGTGGTGTTTGTAAACGCTTATTCAATTCTTGTATACTCCACAGGTAGGGTTATAGTACACTTCATTCTCCCCACGCAGTTAACTCTTTTCTTCCCCATAATGTCCGTGCCAATGTCCGCCGTGGCATCATCCACATCTTCCAAAACCGAAGACCCAAAGATAACCCAAGAGAAAGACTGGGACCTTATCAAATTTGCATATGACAACTTCGATCACTTAGAAACTCTTAAACTCAAGGGTGACAATTACGAGAGAATGCTTTCAGGAATGCTGTATTTTTCATACACGGAGGAAATGATTCGTGCTCGTGACAGATCCAATGATTTATGTGATGAATACCGCACAATTAGATCCAAGTACTACCCTGACCTAGCTCAATTCACTGAGGCTCGCCACTCGTTTTTGAAGAAGATTTTCGGATACGTTGGTGATCGTGCGTATGTTGAGCCACCTCTTTGTTGTGATTTTGGGTGTAATACATATATCGGCGAAGACACGTTCATCAATTACAATTTCCAATGTGTTGATTGTTCAGTTGTGAAAATTGGTAATTCCTGTCTTATTGGCCCTGGTGTGACTCTGTGTACTGCTACTCATCCGAACAATATTGATTTTCGTACTTCTGGATTAGAGAATGCCAGGGCTGTTATTATCGAGGATAAAGTCTGGCTAGGTGCCAATGTGACTGTCCTACCTGGTGTCACTATCGGTCATGGTTCTATCATCGGTGCTGGGTCCGTGGTTAATAAGGATATTCCAGCGTATTCTATCGCAGTGGGCATACCTGCGAAAGTCATTAGAACCTTGGATAAAGAAGATCCTGATTTCGATAGAGAAAAGGCATGGAGAGATAACGGATGTGAATTACCAAGTTAGATTATTATACAAATTATTAGATTCTCATATATAGATTGATTAATAAATAAATAAATAGACATTACATTTCAAACTTTTGAAGTTCTGTAAGTTTTCCACTGATCCATTGTCTTCAGCACTCTTTCGTAATTTAACTGGAGGTTTTCTTTCTCCTTCCTCACGGCTTCAAGTTCTTTAGTCTGTTCTTCTAGTTTCTGCTGCCATTGACCTCTTGTAAACTTGCGCACTTGGAAAGTATCACCGTCGTCGTTTTCCATACTTCCCTGCTTCAACTTAGTCGTAGTGTCAAAGATCTCATTATACATGTTGTTTAATAAGTTGATGAATTTCTGATCTACTATATCTAGTGTGAAGAGTCTAGAATCGTAATTTAGCACTTCCATGTCAGATACAGGTTCAAGAGACTTAGGTACCACAGCAAGGATACTTGGGTCTTCATGATGTGGTAAACTGGCTTGACTTCTCAGTAGCCCAGCGATATTCTTGGGTTTTTCCTTGTTATTGTCGCCACCATCGTTATTTTCTTCTCGTAGCATTTGTTCCCATATGGACATCAAGTCGAATAGTTTGAACATCCAGCAGAACATACGTGACATTTCATCAGATAGTTTCTTATTGACTTCTTGTAAATTGGCGAGTGAGTACATCACTTGATCGTCGTGTAATTTTCTCTTCTTATTACTGCCATCATTCTCATCTTCTTGGGCTTGCTTACCTGATGAGTTTCTCCTTGAACTCGCATCTGAAAGTCTGTTCACTGATCGCTCTTGTAAAGGTACTCTCTCCTCCCCATCCATAGACCTTCTTGGATACTTCATACTATTCCTAATCTTCAACGACATCCTATCAATCTCTAATTTATTACGCCTGAATTCTCTATTACTAGCATCTTTAAACTCCTGATAACTACTTTGCAATCTCTCATACTTCTCCATGATATTCATGCATCTGTTCTGCAAGACACTGTTGTTCATTGAGATCTTGATCTTCTCTGATTTCAAATCGTGCAATTGTCTGTCTTTCTCCACGATAATGCGTTCGAGTTTTGTAATTTGTGATTTGGCTTTTTCTAATTCGGATTTGTTCTCTAAGGACTGACGAATTGATAGTTCTTTCACTTCACGAGACATATCTAAGGAATCTAATAGTGAGTATATGATATTGATGATCGCTTTGTCGTTCTCGTACATTTTTTCAGTGGGGCCTGTAACAACCTGACTTTGTTTCTCTGCTTTCTCACCACTCTCGTTCCCTTCTCTATTTACGTTCTCTGGTGTATCGGACGTAGGTATTGGGTACAAGCTATCCCAATTGATACTAGGAAAGAGCAGTTTCTTCTCCTGCTGCTGTTGATCAGAGGATAAGTAACCCTTAGAGAGTAGTTTTTCATTTATGATCTGTGCTGCATTCTTTATGGATGTGAGATCTATCGCTGACATTGTGTGGGTTGTTCTCAGTAGTATAAGCTGATCTTATAATATGGTATGTAAGTTGTATGAATATACTTTTCAACTTAAAGATGTAAACAAAGAAAATCAAAATCAAAACAAAAAAAAATTATATAGAGAAGTTTATCGTGTGTTTCCTGATTGGGAAATTTACAAGTAAGCCATTTATAGATGTTGTAATTTGGATATGAATTAGATGGAGTAGTTGGATATGAGTGTGTATCTAGATAATATGTGTTAGAGCTTGAAGCTTTGGAAGTGTTACAAAAGGCATTAAGCTGATGTACTACCTTTAGTTCCTAATAAGTGTATATTACAAACAATAGTAAACTCACAAAAGTAAAATTGATGATCTTTTGCTATGAAAAATTAAGTTTGTGGTTGATAGCGCTACATATAATTGTACAATAGTTACTACTTTACACATAAAAACGAAATTTTACAGTACAGTACGTGATACTACGATATCCTACATATACGTTTTACAATAACAATAATCCGGCAATTCATAAATATAGCGTTAATTTTATTCATAGATTGTATATATCATATAATATAATTTTATATTTGTTTATAGCTTTGATGATTTTTTCTTTTTATGAAACTTTTACCGCATGCGATAACTTGATAACTAATAAACATTTCTAATGATGACTAACTTCTTCTTCTTCTTCAAAGACAAACCAATCATCTGGGTTGTATTCTTCAACAACGGTAGTACCTTCAGCAGCAGATGCAACTTCAACTGGAGCAGAATCATATTCAGCTAAGGCATCAGCACCTTCACCTTCTAAAGATGGGACTTTTGCTGCTGATGGTAATTTCCATGGCTTAGTGGAAGCTTCAGCATCTTCTGTTGAGATTGGTGTTGGTTTGAAATTTTTCAATTCTTTAACATATAAGTCAGAGATTAAGTCTAAAGTAGGGGTAAGCGGGTTAGTATTTGTGAGAAAGAGGAGAACATAGCTAATTGTGACTGGTACTTACTTAATCTTGCTGGAGCAACAGAAAATAATCTGACGGTGTTTCTTTGAGCAACAACACGCTGTATTAAAAAGGGGGTAAGTTAGTAAGAATGTCTGGAGTTGGGGCATTTTAATAGGATAAGTGAATTGAGTTGGGTGGGCAACTAAGAGGCTATCTTGCAATCGTGGATTCTGAAACAGTTATATATCCATGGTCTATCCAATGCTGAGATGATGTAGCTATATGTTTGTTGTAGATGCGTAATTTATGGTGTTTGTTTATCGAGTATACTAATCAATCTCAATTTGTCCTGTAACTCTTCATACAACTTGATACATCCTGATAAGATACTTTCCAATTGATATCAATCACAATTGATCATATTCTCCACTTGATAACCAAGATCACGCATACATCGGTGTATTACCCAGGTACGCAGCCTATCATTCACCCATATTAATCAAACTCAATTATTAATCCCAATTGTTTATCTTATAACATACTGAAGAACTAGTGAATAATCTTAACATTTCTATATGATTTATCTTTTCTGAAATGAATAGTCTATAGTACTATAATAGTGTAAACCTCCTAGTGTATACTACTCATATACTACAAATTTCAATAATTCTCTTTTTTTTCTCTTTTGCGTTTTGTTGTTCAAAGAAAAGGAGGAATTTCGTTGGTTGAGAAAATTTTGTGAGAGGAAAATGACAGTGTTACATAACCATTTCCTAATATGGAAGTGTATGTTTTTATGACACTGAACTGTGTTGTATTTGGGGTGTTGTGATGGATATACTACATGGTATACACTGGTTTATGGGATGGAATGGGGGATGAAGTAGGGAAATAGTGGTATAGTATATGGATATACAAGTAGTTCGTAGGCATATACCATAGCCTATATCCTACAATCCTTAATACTAATAAACAAATTTTGATATTACAATACTATTTAAAATAATACTAATGATAATTAAGTAATAAAATTGATTAATATGATACTTTATAAACAAACATTAGAGCTAGTATGTAGTAGCTCACTTTATAGTTGTTGATAAACTTCACTCTGATGAGAGGAGTTATTTATAAATCAGCATCATCTTCATCAGGTAATGGCATAGCAGCAGCTTGATCCATTTCAGCTTGATATTTAGCCATTAAGTCAGCATCAACGACAACTTCAGGTGGAGCTAATGCTGGAGATTCAACGAATTCTAATTGATTATTACCAACTAATTTTCTAGCTAACCATAAAAATGGTTTTTCAAAATTATAGTTTGATTTTGCAGAGATATCAAAATATTGTAAATTTTTCTTTCTATGGAAAGTAATTGTCTTTGCTTTAACTTTTCTTTCTTTAACATCAACTTTATTACCACATAAGACAATTGGGATATTTTCACAAACTCTAACTAAATCTCTATGCCAATTTGGAACATTTTTATATGTAATACGAGAAGTAACATCAAACATAATAATACCACATTGACCATTAATATAATAACCATCTCTTAAACCACCAAATTTTTCTTGACCTGCTGTATCCCAAACATCAAATTTAATTTCACCAAAGTTAGTATAGAAGGACATTGGATGAACTTCAACACCTGATGTTGCCATATATTTCTTTTCAAATTCACCTGTTAAATGTCTTTTAACGAAGGTGGTCTAAATCGGGGAGTTGAAAAATGTTAGTATATTGAGCTTTTTGTAAACTTGAGTGCAGTTGTCTTATTCCAACAGATAGTATACAAGGCTAAGGAAAATCACCTCATTGACGGAGATTCGATACTCCGATTCGAACGGCGAATCAATCTATATCAGCAACCCAATATTCGAATCGCAGTACACCCATCAATGAGATAATCCCCCACTGCACACTTATACCTAGAATAAGACAAACTCCATTGAAAAAAAAAGAAAGAAAATTGATGGATTGAAGAATCAGACCCATCAACTTACCTTCTTTGTTATGATTGATTTATACATACTTTACCGGTACCACCATCACCGACTAAGACCAATTTAAAAGTAGGAACTTCTTGTTGAGACATTGTTTATAATTATATTGTTACTTCTTAAAGATAATTAATTGAGTGTAACAAAAGTAGATAAAATATACTAGTATTAACAACAATACAAGGCTGTTAGATGGCTGTTAGGTTGTGTTAGAAAGCCATTGATCCTCTTCTTCTCATCTTTTTTTCAATTTGCTTATTTTCTCACCTTTAAAATTTTTTCTTTCAAATTCCTGAAATTTAATTGAGACACTACCATTTTTTGGCTCTGTTGATTTGCCCCCTTTTGATTCTCTTTTAGGCAATTTGTATGGATTTGTTACACTGAAGAGTGTTGTATTGGCTTATTCTATTATACACTGTACTATACTATACTATACTATACATTGTTATACTATTGAAGGGAATTCTGCTTGTATTCATGCATCACTTCCTGTATCTTGGTCTTCTCCTGGGCAACATTATAGTAATATACACTCGGTGGTGGAGCAGGTAATCCTTGTATAGATGGTGGTGGTGGGTGGTATTTCTCTTTTGAAGTGGGTGTACTAGTACTATCACTCACTTCATTTTCAGCTCCAGGTATGCCAGCATACAGATCTTCTAGAGTATATTCATATGGTAATTCATTTGGTTTCACTAACCCCAATTTTCTAGCTTCATTCTCATAGTAATCACAGTAGAATTTTAAGTGATTTTTACCTGTTAGATGAGATTTCCTCACACTTAGCGAGTCGTGTGTTAAATATGATCGACAGTATTCACAGTAGTATTTGGGCATTGCGGTGGGTTGCCAGGTATTAGTTAGTCTTAGCTCTACTGGCTCTACTAGCTCTACTATATCAACTAGCTCCCCATACTCATAGTCTCCTTGTACTACGAGACAAATAAATTTCTCTTGTCTTTGTAAATTCTCTAAAGGTGTGTGGTGTATTACATAACAAGGTAAATCACGTGATTTTAATTCCTTTCAGTTTTTCGCAACTGGAAATCTGGCCAAGTGTCAGAGAAAAATGGTTGTTATACTTGGTATAGGTGTAATGATTTGAGTAGAAGTGGTGTATACTTATACTATCAGCTTAACTCAACCAGCATATAAGACACGAGCCTCTATACGAAATGTCCTACCCAATAGCATATGACCCAGTGTCTAAAAAAGTAAGTCTTCAAGAAGGCTTTTCCGCAACAGACTACCCACAATTACAACTAGAGATCCAACAACTAAATACTATAACTAATGATTTGATAAATTCAAAATTTGATATACCACCACCACCATCACAAGAATCCTATACTAAGCAATTAAGTATGATGATCAAAAAAATGCACGAGTCTGCTGTCAGTTCATTACGTCAACGTAAATTTCAAGAAGCTATAAAACAATTCACTGTGGCATTAGGCCTCGCTACGGCAAGACCAAAATTTGAAGTTTTCCAAATGACAGTGAGTGAAATTGTGATATGTTTAGTTGGAAGATGTGATGCTTATATGATGGCAAATCAATTCATCGATGCTTATGGTGATGCTGAATTATTATGTCAATTAGCTTCAAATTTACCTGATAATCACTTGAGATTAGGTATTTGTAATTATAAATTGGGTAATTACTATGAATCAAAGACTTGTTTCGAAAGAGGTTTATCATTTGATCCTAATCATGCCAAGTTAAAGACAGAGTTGGAGACTGTATTGGCGAAGATTAAAGAAGAAGAGGGTGAAGACTAAGTGAGTGGGTAAGCTTTTTTGTAATAATTATGTACTTTATTTATTAATTGATGTGTCATATTGTCGTGAACCTGTATTTCGAAGTAGTATAAGCTATATGATCTACAAGTGATAGGTCATATTAGAGTAAACCATGTACGTATAAACCCTACTAAACCGGTAAATCCAATTACGCGCGCGATCTTTTCTTATCATTTTTTATCAATTTTTTTTTCTCTGCTTTTTTCAGGGGATAAAAAGATTAGCGTGTTCATAGATGGCAATACAAGATTTCCTTGTTCTGTTTGATTCATCACTCAACTTAGATAAGGTGTTATAAATACACTAACTTATAGAGAACTACACACTTGATATAGTTCGTACTTAAGGATAGTTTAAGGCAGTGTTTGTTTGGATTTTTCTCACTTTTTTACGTCACATACAACAAGGCAAAGAGCGTATAGTATACCCGTACACCAACTGGCTATACATATAGAGACCTAAACAACAAAGATGTCGTATACAAGTGAGGATAACTTATCTATAATACACCAGCGAGACAAAGATCCAGGTTGGAATAACGACAATAATGCACATCCACTCTCCCACGATTCAACACTGAGCTCGAGTGAACTTGATCTCAAGTCATTAAACGTTGACAAAGACGAGCTTGTTGAACCGCCGCAGAGTGCACTTGATGAAGAGGATAACTTACAGGAAGGCGTGCCCTCAGGAATAAACCACGAGGATTCAAATGAAGATGAAGAAGAGTTCATGTCTGTGCCTTCATCCCCCGTGCAGAGCCTACAGTCGAATACTGTCAGCGTTAACAACGAGAAGGAAAATAATGAGAATAGTACAAGTAATTTATCCGCCAGTGAGAATAGTTCATCTACAACACTTAATGAAAGAAAGAGACAACTGTCACCAGGAGGTAGACCAAACATGTATAACGTACCCTCTATTTCATCATTACCCTTATCGACAAAACCACCTAGATCAATACACAGTTCATCTACTATAGCCTCATTGGATTCACATAGTTCTACTCCTGATAATCACTTACAGACAAGAAGGTTGCAGTACCTTGATCAACAGGTGCCTAAGAGACCTGCAACGTTTGAAATACCGAAGTTTGAGACTAGTTTTAAGAAACCTAGGATAATGGATCAGCAGAGTACAACTCCAGCGCCAGCACCAGCGCCTGCACAACAACCACAACAATCAGATCAACAACAACAGCAACCCCAGCAGCAACAGCCCCAGCAGCAGAAACCTATATTGGTTTACGATTTGACGAACGATAGTGAATCAGAGGAAGAAGATGAAGTGCCTGTTATCAACGTGAGTCAGACTGAGAATGACGAAGTGCAACCCGAAGTGAAACCTGAATCAAGTACCACATCAGTTCCTGAAGTTGTTGAAGTTGTCAAAAACGAGAATAATGACGAAGAGGATGACGACGATGACGAAATACAAATCACAGGAGAGACTATAATAAGAAGACCAGGTGTTCCTTTTCCCAGTCCACTTTACAACGGTGCCATGTTGAACGGATCCTTCAACACAGCGCCAAATACCATACCTGACTCAAACATGGATTTGAACGAGTACATGAAAGAATCCATAGCTTCATTGAACAATATCGCTATGAAAGCAGATAACACTATGCAAATTCTGCGTAATAAGCTAGCGCGTATTTACGATATCAGGCCAAAAGTCGAAAAAGTTATTTACTCATTAGAATCGAAACTTGATCATATACCGTCTAAATTATACGAAGAAGTTAAGGAGAAACTCACAGAGAAGAAAAACAAGTTGATTAAGATAGATAAAGAGATTAGAAATTGTAATATTATGATAATTGGTGCGGACTGGTTATCTAATGCTTGTTATAAGACTACGGGGATAATCGTGAGTAATGATGCGCCTTGTTCATTAAAGGAGAGGGAATTGCAAGTGCAGAGAATAGAGACTTATATCAAAGCTGGCCAGACTAATTTAGAAACATTAGAGGATCGTATCAGAGTTTCTAATCAACAGAAATCCCTGAGACCTTTGATTGATAGGTTTGTTACTTACTACCTCGCATATTCAGATTATGACAATGACAGGTACGAGTATTACATGCCATATAGTGAACAAATTAGTGAGTATTTCAGAAAAGGTCATACTGGGCTTGGTCCATCTTTTATAAAACCTGAGCCACCTATGGAGATCAAACCTTTTGATATCAAGATTAGTCCTCCTCGTCACCTCTTCCAACACAACGCTACTGTTAACAACATGAATAACATCAATAACAACAACAATAGGCAAGACTACTATAATCCAACGTATAATAATCTCTCACATACAAATCCATATCAGGATACTTCTGATAGATTTTCGAATCCATATATGACAGCAGGAAGTACTGATGATACTGTGAGTTTAGAGAATCTACTAAAATCCATCAAGAATCAAGAAGTCTCAGAGGAAGGTTTGACGGATACACCAGAGGAGATGACTATTCAATTACTCAAACATCAACGTATTGGTGTGACATGGATGGTAAGTATGGAGAAATCTCACAAGGGTGGTATCCTGGCGGATGATATGGGTTTAGGTAAGACCGTACAGACTATTGCGTTGATGTTGACAAATGCTTGTAAGGATAGCACCAAAAGTAGTACGAATCTTATCATTGCTCCTGTGTCTCTGATGAGACAATGGAATGGTGAAATTAGTCTGAAATTGAAAAGCGATAAACAATTCAAGTGTTATATCTATCATCAAAGTGATAAATTACCATCGTTCAAAGAGTTGAGCAAGTACGATATAGTGCTGACTTCGTATAATACCCTGGCGTCAGAGTTCAAGAAACATTTCAAGACTGCGTTAGAAGAGTTGAAAAATCATAGGTCTAATCAATTGCCTTCTGTTGACAGCGGTGGTCAGATTTACAAGTCTCCATTTTTCACATCTGATGCTGTATTCTATCGTATTATCCTAGACGAGGCCCAGTGGGTTAAGAATAAGAATACTATTGCTTCAAAGGCTGTTGGTTGTTTGAAGTCTGAGTATAGATGGTGTTTATCTGGAACACCTATGCAGAATAACATCAGTGAATTGTATCCTTTGATCAGATTCTTGAACATCAAGCCATATAACGATGAGCAGAAGTTCATGTCTCAGATCGCAAACCCTATTAAGAGTCACGCAGGTGGGTATTTCGAAAGCAACGCCATTAAGAAAGTTCAAGCGTTGTTATCTGCTATATTACTGAGAAGAACAAAAAGTTCTGAAATAGATGGTAAGCCTATTTTGCAATTGCCTAAGAAACACATCATTCACGAAGAGGTTGTCTTTAGCAAAGAAGAACAGAAATTTTATAATGAACTGGAATCGAACTCTCAAATTGCAGCTTCTAAGATCTTGAATTCTGAGAAGGTAGGTACTGGTGGGTACAGTGATATCTTGACATTACTTTTGAGATTAAGACAAGCATGTTGTCATAATTACTTAGTTATCTTAGCAAATGAAGAAGAACAGGATAGGCATTTGAAAACCAGGGCTATTAAACCATGTTACCAGGCTTGTAAAAGGTTGCCCGTGGAGACCATCAGGAGAATCAATAAGGATTTCGAAAAAGAGGAAGGAATAAGTTGTCCTATATGTTATGATATCTTGCCTACGAATCGTATCCTCTTTATGGAATGTGGTCACTTGATCTGTACGGATTGTGTTGATGGATTCTATGATAGTTTTGCGGAGATGGATAGTGGTGATAATGGTGATAGAGTCGCTAAATGTAGTTTGTGTCAGGCTACTACAGCTGAATCCTCGCTGATTGATTATGAATCGTTTGATCAGATATGTAATAAGAAAGTCTCATGGACCGTTTATCAGACATTGAAAGGGATTGATAAACCTGTTTCTAATGCTAAGACGAGGTTGAATAGGTTGCATGAGTATGTCAAGCAACAAGGTGAGTTGATGATTTCTGCGAAAGTTACCAAGTGTATTAACTTGATCAAAGAGATTTTTGAGAAGTATCCAGGTGAGAAAATCATCGTGTTTTCACAGTTCACGTTCTTGTTTGATATTCTTGATCTGTTTTTGAATATTGAAAATATCAAGTATTTGAGATACGATGGTTCCATGAACGTCGAGGCTAAGAATGCGACAATCGCTGAATTCTATAAGAATAATGATCTGAAACTGATGCTACTCTCAGTGAAAGCGGGGAATGTCGGTCTTACGTTGACTTGTGCCTCTAGGGCAATCATGCTCGATGAAGCATGGAATCCATACGTTATGAGACAAGCAGAGGATAGACTTCATAGAATCGGACAGAACAAAGAGGTTTTCATCTATCATTTACTCATTAAGACCACTGTTGAGGATAGAATTATGGCACTGCAGAAGGAGAAAGAGGAATTGATTGAAAGTGCATTGGATCTTGAGAGTAGATCCTCGATTAATAAATTGGGTAGAAGAGAATTAGGTTTCTTATTCGGTTTGAATTCTCTGTGATGTGTGTGCGTGTCTGTAAGTATTTGCATATATAGCGTATGTATTAATAATTCGGAGTGCGTAATGTATGGCGTTATTGTAATTTAGATAAGATAAAGTGTGGCGATAGTTTTCGAAATTTTGAAAAATCTGAAATTTCACTCCGTTCCGTGTTAACGGAGTTTCAGCCATATTACAATCTCTTTTCTTCTCTCGCTTTTTCTTAAAAGTGATGTAATTTACAACTAGCTATCCAAGCCTTGATTGCATAATGATCCTTATCAAGAATAAACAAAGTAAATGATATCACAAGCATGGGGTGTTTCAAATACTTCTGATTGGGAGTCAAATACTGAAAATTGGGAGAAGAATAGGAAATTTTCTCCTATTGTTCTACCAAGGGTGAATGGATGTATGTATATTTCTATGAATATTTCAGCAGAATTTAAGTCCAGATCTATGCATCTATCTGACCCCCATTACGGTAATTTACAGCTGTGTGTAAGTATATTCACTTTGCCAAGGTATGTATAGTCGTAATACACTTTATCTAAGTTAATGTGAGTGAATAGTACCTATGCTACAGCCTCGCTCGTGCTAATGAATTGTACCTAAAAAATTAATAAATTCCACATTATTCAGTCACCGATAGCTCCCAGCTTAAACTCAGTGAAGTTTTCATAAGGCAATCGTGTATATTAAGGTGATGAAGCATGGCAAATGATCTAAAATACCAACTTGCACTCACTCTATTCACGATATTACTTCCACTTTCCCAGTGACTGTGATCGCAAATGCTCAATGAACTCTCTCACCCCTCTCCACCCCTCCCCACTAAAGAATTTCTTTTATTGTTATACACCCCCTCTTTTTCTCTTTCATCCCGAATGTTTCCGTATTTGGGAATCTCACCCCATACACCTCTTACCTCTCTCGTGCGTTCAAACAGCTACCTGGTGGTGGTGGTGTCCGCTAAGTTTTAACAAGCGGTGGAGACAAAGTAACACTTTAATATGTCCGCTTCCCGATAAATTTTTTCATAGCCACCCACTACCACCGCATTGTTATTGTTAGTACTTCACATTGAAACACAATTCGGCAAAATTTCATTGAATCAATTCTCAAAAATCTTCAAAAGGTATAACATCGCCGTGTCTATGTATTTTTACAGGAATTTAAATAGTCTATTTCAACAAACAATATAATGAGGGGTGCAAATATTTATTTTGTTGGTCTTTTGATTTCAGAGCTAAAAGGAAGAAAGGAAGGAGGGGAATTTTATGGGGGTGTAGTCTTTTTATTTACTAGGGTGTATGCTATTATTTATGTACATGAATCATCTCTTAGTAATCTAGTGCTATTGGTAACTGACATGTAATCCAAGTGCTATTGTTACTTGGATTATCATTGAGTACTTGTAAAAAAAAGAAACGTATACTGGTGAAACCGTGTACCCAGCGAAGCGAGTTAATATGGTAGAGTGACAAGTCAGTGATTCACCCCTACTATATTATTTAGCCTCGTTTAGTTACTCTTAAGTTACATGCTGGGTACAATCTGGAATTAGATGTATATACAAACTTATATAACTCAAGTCATATCACCTCAACCACTCATTCGAAAACCCCGAAATTTACGTTTCACAAAGTTAAAATTTTACGAGTCAGAGAATTAAAATCCCTGAAAGAGACGCTTGAACTGAATTTCTTTTTTTTCCTCTTTCAAATTGATTTTTTTTGATTTTTTTTTGTTCTTGCCGAATTGGTTCTGGCTATAACAATAGTTTTAATATACATAAGGACAATACCAAGAATATTTTACATACTACTACAGCTTGTTACTTACTAGAACTTCTGATTTATAAGGAACTCAAAGTGTTTTTCTGAAAATTCTTCGGTGTCCATATACTTCTTGGATTCACTTAGATTCTATTGGCTCCCCCAGTTTTTTTCTTTCACTTAGCTAATTTCTTAGCCAATATATTCAAGTTTACCCTCTGAATTGACATTTAGCTAATACCATATTTCATATACTATTCCATCTGCTTTGCTATTGTGCTTTTATTTCTCACACCTTTTCTTCAACTTTCTTTGCTATTTACCATTACAATATTCCCATATACACCTTTCGGATAACTTAATATTCACAATACTAAACCACTATAATGTCACTCTCTGAACTTTCAACTCCGGTAACTGAGAATTCAAGTGCGTCTCCTATATCCGAGACTCAGGATATGGTAAAAATACAAAATCACGGCCACGGTAAAGGTAGATCTGCCCCGGCCTCGAAGGAAATTCGAGATAAGATGGGCAGATCAACTTCATGTTTCCTGTGTCAAAGAAGAAAACAAAAATGTGATCATAGAATACCATGCTGTACAACGTGTATCAAAGCTGGGGTTGTTTGTATTCAGCCACCAAGATACGCTTCAGCGAATAAACCAAATACTAAAGATGAGTACACGGTGATGCTTGAGAAGAGGGTTAAACAGTTGGAGAAAATGCTTGATTCTTTGGCAAATGAAAAGAAATCAAAAGATACCATAGGTAGTTCTAATGATGCTGCTTCTGAGACGGGTAAAGTGAAGACTTCGCTAAAGCGTGAAAATGAAAAAGATGACGGCGATAACAGCGATGATGATAGTACGAGTACGCCGGCTTTAAAGTACAGGAAAATCTCCTCATTACTTGACTCAACATCAAGTGAAAATGATCCTTTCTTAAAGTTATTAAGACAACCATATGATAAGTTTCTACAATCACAGAATGACAAATACTCAAAATCCTTGATTGCCAAGTACAATTTGAAAGAATTTTATAGAGCGGATCCAATTTTCGATATTGATATTAAACTGTCTAAACAGCTTATGGATATTTATTTTGCCTTGTTACAGTATAAATTTCCATTGCTAAATGAAACAGCCGTCTTGAATTTCCACAATGAATACTTCAATAACAAATCAAGAGGTACACCACATCCACAGAATAACAACGAATACCTTTTCTGCTGTGCAAGACAGTTTTTAATCCTGTCCATCTCAGCACTACTTCATAAGACAACAGGGAATTACAAAGGACCACATCCATCAAGATTCTTCTCAAGTGCTCTAAGATACATTACTTTATTCTCAAACATTTCAGAATTACAAAAGGTTGAAATATTGATCCTTTTAGTGTTTTACTTGATAAGAACAGATAAGGATTCAATAGGACTGTACAATATTATAGGTGATGGTGTCAAGATATGCATGGCATTGAACTTACATAAGAAACAAACATATGAGAAAATACCAAGAGAGTTAAAAGATCGTCAAATGAGATGTTTCTGGTGTGCTTATTTACTGGAGAAAGCCGTGGCTGTTGCCGTGAGTAAGCCTATTATAATATTAGAAAGTCAAATTGATGGTGATATACCCTTATTTGATTATGAACCATCAAAAGCCATTCACCCCGATAAGACTACTTTCATCAATCAATCGATTAAGATAAGAAGAATTGAAGCTAGATTTATTGAACAACTAAATATCCTAACTCCGAATAGTTTTGTCACAAGAGATCAATTACCACAAGTAGAAAGTTATTTCCAAGAATTAGAAAGTTGGAGAAAAGACTGTCAGGGGTTCCGTAAAGGTATCGAAAATGAAACATTGAGTGTTTACTATTACAGATCCGTGAGAAACTTGATTCAACCTTTTTTAGAATTACTTGACCCAGAGGATAAATTGTTTCGTGAATGTCAAGCTGCCGCGGGGCAAATCTGTCAATCTATCAAAGCGTTCCATCAAAAGACCGTATGTGGACACTCCACAATTCATATTCAGACTACTTTTAATGCGGGTATCACACTTGTGTATTGTCTTTGGTTACAACGTAATAGAGATGATATGCGTAGAAAATTATTAGGTGATGACAAGAAACATACACGTCCTGCTGTATCAGAGGCTTTATTTTCAGGTCTTGATGATTTACGTGCTTGTTCTGATTCTCTGTATGTCATGGCTGAACGTACCAAATTTGCTTTAAGTTTCAGAGACTGTTTCGAAGAAATCATGCATGCTACAATGGGTAATTTAATCTTACGTTGTGGTCCTGACTCTTCTGAAATCATTTACAATTCTCAACCAGGTATGCCACCTGCTATAGTGAGAAAACCATTGGAACATTACTCTGTGGAGAGTAAAGTTGAATTGAAGAAGTCAGATGCTGAAAAGCAAGAGGAAGAGGAAAGAAGTAAGAAGAAAGGTCAATTGACACGTTGTGCTATCCCAAGAGGTCTTAGTCACTTATTGATCCATTCTCCGGATCTTGCACCTGAGAATGCATCTACTTCGAATACTTCTTCACCACTAGTCTCAACAGCGGCAATTTCAAATCCTGCTTTGTCACCATACTCAACCACAACAACAGCAACGACATCAGCTTTAGGCGCATCCACTTTACCGCTTTCTTACTCTGCTGGTCCAACTCCAATATTGTTCAAGAATGTACAATCTGCATCACCACGTAACAATATCGCACCTTTATCTTCTATTCCATCACCTGTTAATCAAAGGAAACCTAGTCTCAGTTCGAACTCTAGTTTCAGAACAACCACTACAAACAACGCAAATTCACTCTCATCCACAACAACACTAACCAACCGTGCTGCTCTACCAAGTCCAATGAATTATGAAAACAACAACATGTACAATTCTCCATCTCCTTCATACCAGGCAATAACACCAATAACTACTACTTCTAGCCTGACTACTACTGGTTGGGGATCACACTCCAATAATTCAACACCTTTGACAACTACATCTGTATTATCTGGTGGTGCCAATAGTCAGTATCTCTATCAAAGAATGGGCGCCAAATTTGCCAATAACTATAACAATAACAACAATGCCGATGGCCATCAGCACCAACATGGAAATGGATACTACTACAACTCTCAAACAGCTGGTGGCTTATCTACTACGTCTACACCTGTTGTTCCTGCTCTCAATGCCTCAATGATGGCCCCTTCTACTAGTGGAACCTCACAGACCACTACCGATATACCAACTACCAATACTGGAAATAACAACACACAGAATAACAATAACTCGGTCTCAAGTGAGGAATCACCTTGTGGATCAGATAATATGAGTAATTCAGTCATACCTGAACTACTACCATTTGTCGGTCGTACCACTACAATGATCAACAATATCTCAGTATGGACAGGTGAAAGTGGTCAACAAATACCTAATACTGGATTAGTATTAAAAAACGGACAATTACAAATACAAAACAATAACAATCCTGATAATACAGGAACGAATAATAACATTGAAATTTACTCTTCCTCATGGGGAGGAAGTATGCAAAATGAAGATTTCTGGAACGTTACTGATAATTTTGGTTTCTTGCCATAAGTTAGATAAATTATGTACTTTTATTTATATAGGAATATAACTTTCAACACAGGTCCAACATATGCCTTTTGTAGTTACTAAATCGTCTTTGTTACATTTTGCAGAGACTGGGAAGTGTTCCAGATCACCTAGTTCACCAAAAGTAAGAACAGGTTGCCATGAACCGTTTTCGTAGTAACAACGAATAACATGGATAGGTACTTCTGATTCTTTATCGGATTTGTCCCATAGTAGACCTTGTCCCCAAGGACCAACCTTAATGAATCTACCTTCATATTTTTCAGTTTCATCACCTGTGATATCAAACACGACGCAGCTAACGTTCTCTGGCTTGCCATTTTCATCGTCTAATTGAACCAAGTTATTAACTGTACTCTTACTAGCATCCAAGCTTTTCCAAATTTCAACGTAATCAGTCTTGATATTGGTTGCTGGGTTGACCATGGAGCCAGTTTCCCTTCTTTCTCCTGATGGTAATTTTTCAAAATGTCCGATATCAGCAGGAATATCTTCTCTCTTTGGTGCTTTGTCAATCTTGCCCTGGTTGAACTTCTGTGTGTCTACTATGAAATCAGAGTCAAAAAACTGATGAGAGAATTCAATCTCTGTGCCTTCGAGGTTCAATAGCTTTTCATGGCCTGCAAATGCCCACTCAAATGGGAACGCTGGTTTCTTAGCGTCATCACCATCCTGGTTTGAAAAATCAATGGATTTCAAAGGACGCAAATCAACGAATCTTGATCCGGGAGAAGTCAAGACGATAGTGAAAGTTTCTTCTTTTGGTTCAGCTGGTAGCCATTGAATTGAGACTCTTGTGGAGATACTTGGTGCCATTGCCATTTTTGAGTGATAATTGATGTTAATTGAGAGTATAGTAGTATAGTAGGATAGTTCACCCCAGATGTCAAAATGTCTGGTATTTATATATTTCACTATGCAAAGCGCCGGAAATTCCAAAAAGAGCAAGCAATTTTATTGCGGTAGAACCCTGTGAAGCGCGCGCCGGTTGTTATTTGGCTTGTTTTTAATGCAGTAAATTGTTATAGATTGCCAATAGCGGGTATAGCTTAATACATCTCAATGCTTTCAACACTGCTACTCAAGCTAAGAACCTATACAACTAACTTGAACACTATAATACCCTACTATACCACTTCCACCATAGTTAAATACCACAAAACACAGCCTGGAAAATACCACCAAAAACAGTTACCCGCTCTAAAAAACCAAATTAACTAACCCCCGCACCACCAACGTCTTCTCAGATTTTTTTTCAAAATTTCCAACCTTCAATTTTCAGTTTCGAGCAGTGGGTTAAGTGAAGAGGAAGTATGTGGTACCGTATATGAAAGGTTACACAGACAGATCATACTAGCCTCAAGCACAACCAAACTAAAACCCATATCATAAGCACAAAATGGGTAAAGGTGCACTCAAACATGGAGGATTATCCGGTATTCTCCCTAAACCTAGACCGATCTTCAAACAACCTATTGAGAGAGTTCCATATATAGCTCCAAAAGATACAGGTTACGCTCGTGGTATAAAACATCCAAAGGGTACTTCAAGAAGATATTTCCCACCAAAGGTTTATCCAATTGAAGAAAGATTACAAAAAACTGCTGCTGAACCTAAGAAGAAATATACTATAAATGAATTTGAATCATTAGCTGACTCAAAACAAGAGAAGTTGAAAACTGCCGCTTTACGTAGAAAGTATTTGAAGGAAAGTTATGATATCGAGGCTCAAAGACTTGCAATGGAAGTTGAGAAGAAGAGAAAGACTGAAGCAGCGCTTGAATACGAGAAACAATTAGCCAAGGAACATGAAAAATCCGAAGCTGAATTATTAACTGTACCAACTATAGAAAGTTACCTTGAAGGTCCTTTAATCAAACCAAGAACCGAGGAAGAGACAGAAATGTTATTGTTGAAGAGAAAGGCAAACCGTGTTAATCAAGAATTAAACGTCAAGACCGAAAGAGCTATCAAATTACTCGAATTATACAACGCTGCAGCCTCTTTCGCAGTAACTGAAAAACAATTAGAAGTAATGGTTGAACGTGCATTCTCTGAAAAATCTATAGCTGTACCACAATCATTAGTTGCTATCTCTAGAATGAAAGATGTTCAAGGTACACCTCCAGTAACAAAATTCGATTCATTCTTGAAAGACGCTATCCTGGGTACAAATCAAAAAGGTCCTTCTTACGAATCAGTTGAAAGTAATTTAAGTGGATTCCAAAATTCTATATATAACTCAACTCAAAAGGAAATCGAATCAGCGATTGATGAAATAGAGAATAACTTAAGTCTTGAAGAAGAACAAGTGCAACAGGAAGAAGACGAGGCTGTCTTTGATGTGGAAGAAGAAGAGAACGTGAATAAGCCATCTAATTGATATACATATACACTTTTACATCCATGTACATAAATAGGAAATTCGAATAAAAATATTATTATATTAGCGTAATAAAATCTATTGTAAAAGAGTTAAGTCATTTATATACAAGAATTGAAAACAATCTGATTAGATTTAACTTAAGGCTTTGTCAAAAGCTGGGATCAAACTTTGAGCTAAAGCGAAAGAGAAGACCAATTTTGGACCAGTAGTGAGTAATTTTGGAGTTAAACCTTTGAAGAATGCGGTAAAACCTTCATTCTTAGCCATGTTTTTCAAAATAGTGAAACCTGATTCTGGGTTATCAAAGTTTCTGTTTTGGATTCTGGTCTTGATAACATCTAATGGAGCAGAAACGATTAATGAAGCAGAAGCACCACAGATTGAAGCAACGAAATTTTGAGTCCATGTAGCAGCAGAGTAGTCTTTCAAGGAGAAGATGTATTCTTTAGCGAAAGCAGAACCACCAAATAAAGCAAATGAACCTGGAGCATTTCTAGCAGCGGTCCAACCCCAACCTCTGTATAATCCAAAACCTTCATCTTGTAAGACTTTGAGGAAACCTCTACCTTTGAAAGATTCAGGGTTTGTTTGACGTTTAATCTTTAAGACATCTAATGGTAATAAGACAATTTCACCAATACCAATCAAGGAACCAGCAGATGCAGACATTAATGCTTTACCGGTCTTCTTACCGAATTTGTCTTCGAAAGTAGAACCGAAGTTCTTGTTCAAGAATTCATTAGCGAATGGTTGACCACCGTATTTGTAGACTCTTTGTAAGATCTTGTAACAAGCTGCGTAACCTAAACCTGGGAACAAGGTGAAGATTCTCTTACCGAAAGCTTCAGAAGCATGTTCTCTGAAGATAACTTTGTTTAAAATGCTTAAGTTAGAGACTTTGGTAGTGTTACTCATAAGTCTCTTAGAGATGGTATCGACTGGGTGGAAAACTGCAATTTCACAAATACCTGCAGAAGCAGATCCAAGGACTCTTGCGGAAGCAGATTGCTTCTTATCAGCGGACATATGACTTGGTGACATCGTTGGTTATATAACTAGAGTTAATTGATAGTATAATATGGTCTTCTTATCACTACAACCTACTGATGAATTTGTTGCATTGATTAAATTACTACAATCAACGATAATTTTCCCGATTAAAAATTTTTCAAAATTCTGAAAAATTCAGAAACTTTTCGAAGGGAAAGCGGTAAATTACCAAATTAGTCAATTTTCACTACTTTGAAAGGGCGCTTAATTTAATTGTGTGATAAGTGGGTTAATATGTTGTTGGATTGGAATTTTGATTGAGATGGTGTTCATATTTGGAAATCAATTTGTGATTAATGTGGCTTTGTTGTCGATTGGCCCAATATTAAGCTAGTATAAAGTATCCGAAGTGTAAAGAATGGCTTTAGTCACGTGATCATATGGGGATCAATATACTTAATCATCTCTTTTTTGTATGTAAGGACAAGAAATTAATGACTTTGAACTAGCAGCACATTGGCATAATACAGATGTTGATCTTCTACACCCACTAAGTCTGTAATTGACTTAAATACAGCACTGAAAACATACAATAAAAGCACTCTCTGCCAAACCTTACACACAATAAATCAAGTACCGCGAAGAGAATCAAATCAAAACAAAAAATTATAGAGATAGGATTCAGTACATAAGTAAGGTACGATACACCAAACAGTTCATGAGCGAAGAAGTAATATCGGTAGCCGATATATCAATCGCTTCAACTACACACTATGAACGATATAGTAATTGATACAAATGAAGCCGATTTGGCTCTGCTGGAAGAGAACCTTTCAAGCACCAATGACCTCACACACCAAATTTCAGAAGCATTGAAATCTATATCAAGCAAGAATGCGCAGTCAATCCAATCCATACAGCCCCTGATGGCACAAGTTACACAACTTAGGAGACTTCAAAACAACATCAACTCCACCAAGAATGTCATATCTAGTATTCAACTCTCAGCACAGAAAGCAAGTAAGATTGAAAGTCAGTTGAATATGAACCGTGATCTAGGTGATTTGGCCCAGATTCAGACGTTTGTAGGGACATTATCTAAAGCACATGAATTACTGGCAGATCTCAGTCATGGTAAGAACAAAGGTAGTACGGGACAATTCAAAGGTATTACATCAGGTCTTAGTGACTCCATCAAAGATTCTGAACTCAGTTTCAGACTTGCTTTTGAATCTAAACTCACTGAACAAAGCCTTCCGTTCAACCCAGTGGACTATATAAGCAAAGGCGCACATTATCCAGTAGTGAAGCTCAACAAATTGAAAGAATTGGTTTATATGCTCTCGTATTTGGAAACCCAAGGTAAGAATATGGAAGACAGTATATCGAGAATACGAGCCAGACTTATCACAAACAGTCTTCAGAATATAAGAGTCTCCGTAAAGAACTACTCTGTGAGAGACGCCAACTACCTTTATGACGGTGAGAAGAATCAGAAACAGAGCAATGGTGATTCTTTAGCCATGTTGACAAAAGCGTTGTGTTACTTCATCAAGAGTGAGAGTGATTTTCTTGATGCTTTGCTGAGCAAAAGCACAACTTCAAACTCTAAAAATGTATTATACCCTGAACTACTCGATCCCGTTGATCAGTACGTTAGCAAATTAGAAGAGCTAATTGCATTCATATCGGCTCATAAATTCAACTATGGCTCTATGTACTTTGAAATGCGCTTGTATGTTCAACAAGTTGTTAGTTATTTCAAAAAATACGTTTCTGATAAAATGCCTGCATCATTACAAAAAGCTGCTGATAAGATAGAGTTAGGTGCTCGTGCCGTGTTCCGTGACTTCACCGAGTTTATGGAAATAAGATACAATGAAATGATACCTGAAGGTGATACGTTGAACAACACGTTCATCTCAATCTGTTCTAGACTGAAGAAGTTCACAACTTTCAGACAATTACAAATACCTGTTATGGAAAACTATACAAATGGTGCATGGTTGCCTAAACATAAACCTGCTGGTTTCCAAGAATTGAAAGTACAAACTCAGGATCCAGAATACTTACTCGCATTATTTTACTCGGATATAATTGAGTTGAACTATGCATATCTGGAGAGCAAATTCAAGCACAAACTTAGCGAAGAAGACCTTGGACTAATGCTTCTGTTCAACATGGATGGATTACAAAACTTGCTCGATTCAGACTCTGGAATGAAAGAATGCTTGGGACAACCAGGTATGGCAAGAATAGAGAAACTGAAGAAGAAGACCTTAGAGAAATGTACCACTTCATGGCAAGATATGACTACGAAATTAATGAAAGCAGCTACAAAAGACGGACTGTCTGGTCACTCAGCTATATCATCCAAGGAAATGGGTAAATTGATTGATGAGTTCAATAAGAATATCGATGATAACTGCCGTAGATTCTCATCGAAGAACTTACCTGCGTTCTTCAAGAAATCTTTAGTTAACGATATCTCCAAGATGATTGTTCCTGCATATAGAGTTTTCCACGCTAATGTTACAATGGACAGTTCGATGAAGAGTGCTGCTAAACACTTCAAATACGACGTGGCTAGTTTCCAAGCCAAGATGAATGCTCTTGGTTAGACAAGACATTTATATAATTAATAAACATAATTAATGCATCTTAGATATGTATATGAATGTATGTATGTATGTAAAATTTGGGATATATATATCTATATATCAGTGACTAGCTTGCTTAACGCTATCCATAATAGGAGGAATACTGTTATCAGAATATGTCTTGATTTCAGTACTTGTCTCCAAAGTATCTGCATCGCTAGCTTCACTGGTTCCACTAGTTCCACCGCTTGTAGCTTTACTCTCATCGGATGAGTGACTGGAGGCATTAGTCAGTGTAGAGACGGTATCGTTTCTTGACCTTGCTACTTCCTGCACCATAGTTCTTGAAATACCTCCATGAGAATGGGTTTGAGGGAGAGTGACTGCAGAGGTCGGTGTCTCGTCGTTTAAAGTATCACTACGGGGTTTATTAGTGAGAGTGTCGTGTCTGTGTAAATGAGGTTTGCCTGCTTCTGAAGATGTGTCTTCTGTTGATGCAGAAGCCGTATCAGTAGAAGCTGCAGCGGCTGCGGCAGCTGCAGCAGATGTGGAAAGTTGGTACAATTCTTCTTCTGGATCATCATCCTCGGCAGTACTTTGTTCATTTAAATACTGTTGTTGCTGAGAGTTTCCTTCGTCTCCATAGAGCACTGCCATGACGGGCTCAACACCGAAACTGATACTACGCTCAATAGGAGACAATTTCTGTTCGTCAAGGGCCCTCTCATTTCCAGATGATGCAGATTTGTCTTTTGTTCCTGAAGAATTGGTGTGGGCCAGGCTAAAATTCAGTTTCAATCCAGCTGAACCAGCAGGTGGATTTGACTTTCTTATATACCTGGTGTTGTTATTGTTATTGTTATGTGCATTATTGTGGTTATTGTTGTTGGAGTTAGTCACGTTGAATGGATGCCAGCTTTGATCACGGAAAGAGTCAAGGTAATCATTCGCACCACCAATACTTCTACCATCTAACATACTTGTGATATCAACTGATGGCTCAGTTTCTCTTTGAATGTAATACTCATTTGACAAAGGACCTGAAATGTGTCTTGAGAGACCGATTGAGGATCCATTGGCATCAAACACTGAGTTTTGTCTTGAGTATGTGAATGATTCGTCTCTGAGTAAAGGCTGGTATGATACTGGGTCAAGGTATGAGGCCTCAGATATAAACGAGACAGGATTTGAGGTATTTGAAGACAAGGAGGAACGTCTTTCTGATTGGCCATTTGACATGTTTTGCTTTTGTAAGTTTGCCTGTGATAAGAACGCATCCATTGAGCTTTCGCCCTTTGGTGACTTTGACATCAACTTTGAGCCAGTGTTTGGTGATTTTGTGGATTTTGATGAGTTTGGAGAAACAGGTGGTAACAGGGCATTCTCGTCTGGGTCTGACTCAGGTGATGAAATGATCTTGTGTGGTTGTGGTGACAAAATACCTGTGTGTGCTTCACCTTCGTCTTCTTTCTCGGTGCCTTCATCTGTTGGTTTAGTGTCATCATTATCATTGATATTCAATTTCTTAGCTTCTTCTTTCAACAATCTATCATTCTCTTCATTTTCATCTGCCTCTTGTTTCTTTCTTTCCTCCTCTTCTTTTCTCTCCTTTTCAGCAGCCTCGATCAAAGTTGCATCAAGTGCATTACTACTATTGGATGAATGCGCACTGTTATTGATCAAGACATTGCTGATATCCCTCGCAATATTCTGATTGTTCTTACGTCTACGAGGTGGTGGAGGTGGACTAGGAGATTTGTTTCTCAAACTAGAGAC
The DNA here is from genome assembly GCA_030570755.1 of Wenyingozyma methanosorbosa. NCBI lineage: Eukaryota > Fungi > Ascomycota > Pichiomycetes > Pichiales > Pichiaceae > Wenyingozyma > Wenyingozyma methanosorbosa. Next base: position 14,976 of record JAJLWP010000040.1, on the reverse strand, counting down.
AGGACTAGTAGCACGTAAGATCTCTTCTGCGATATCAGGAGCATCATTCTCAAAATCACTACCTAGATCTTCCTCGGCATTGAACTCTGACGCGTGCTTAATATCTTCTTGAACAACACTTTCATACGAGGGTGGCAAATCACCTTCAGTCTGATTGAAGTCTGGTGGTGCAGTATCCGCTTCGAAAGGAGGAGGATTGAAAGAAGGTCTTCTCAGTAAATGAATTGGTCTTCCGATGTTTGAAGACACAGGCACTAAACCTCTAGGTTGAGCCTCTGGGATCAAAGCAGCCAATTGTGGTGATACTATTGGTGAATATGGTTGTGCTTGTGGTGATTTGAACTCTATTGGGACATTTGGATCAGGTTTATAAATGTTTGAAGACAAGTGCATATCTGGTGTATTACCCATAATACCATCTATTGAGACATTGTTCATCATAGATGGGCCCTCAGAAGCAGTTGGATTCAGGTATGATAATGTACGTGTACGTGTATCAAACCCAAACCCTACGGGTTCAACATTAGGAGATAACGGTGTGTCGTTGTAATTGTGGAATGTTGGAGGTGGTACCGCTGATTGATCAACGGAACTGACATATGCAGGTAATAATGTATTGGCATGGACACATAATGGGGACAAGATGTGAATTGGAGAATCAATTGATAATTCAAAGTGTTTCCTCTTCTTAGGGTCTTCTTCTGTAGGTGCGTTTCTTGAAATACGCATGGATATCTTGATCCAGTGATGAGACTCGATATTATCTGATGTCATATCTGGATGGATCTTATGCTTGTCATCAATCTTTTCAGGAATGTAAACTTGGAACTCTAATTCACGTCCCACTATTTCATCACCTTCATCTGAGAGTAAAGAGTCAAACCCTTCATCTGGTTTGTGCTCTAATAACAGAAACTTCTTTGGTGGTTCAGTTCTATGAACTCTTTTGTTCCTACAGTAATATTCCAAATGTTCTGTGATGTAAATACGTAATCTGTGAATCTTTATCTTGGCTAATGGTGTTAATTTGAATGCAATTGGTAAGTATGAATTTAGCAAAACACTCTTGGATGATACAACAACTTGATACCGAAGTTGATCTTCCCAATCTCTATTGATCACGATAGGTTCACTTTCTTCAGATGAGTCTTGAGATAATGTCCGTATGATATTGACTGGTTTAGATGCATGTAAACTGGATTTGAAAGCACCACTACGTTCTAAAGATGCTTCTAATTGATACTCCACAGAACCAAACGTGACTTTAGTTGTTTCAGGGGATGTAGAAGGTATAGGATGTTCAAAAACGTATAAATAGTCACCCGGTACGAAAAGTTTATTACTGCTTCCATCCTCTGCTGACCTTGTCGACGTGATTTCTAGGTCTCCATTCAGCTGCTTCTTCAAACTTGATTTTAAAGGATTTGGAGATGTCGCTCTTTTCAATACACCTGCTATAGAGGTGAGTGAATTACTTGTCACAGAGTATAGGTCATCATCAGCTATGGGACTTGTCACTGGAGATAAAGCATCCAATGAGAAGTTCACCAAGTCATCAGTCTCTGAATTTATAGGGATATAAACTTGTGCATTATTCTTAGAGTTATCAGTTTGAGGATATGTTTCTGTGTAGTTGAAAAAAGGCCAAGTATGTTGCATTAAATTTATCACCTCGGTATGGTCAATTTTCTTTGGTGGTATACCTTCTGGCCAATCGGTTTTACTTGTACCACTGAACTTCAAACTGATGCTCTTGATTTTCACTGGTTTTGTTATTCTAACGAATAGACAACCTCTCAGTATAGCTGGTGGTCTTGTCTTTGTTTCATCGATTGAAAAACCTTCGACGAACAGATTTGGTTCGGCTAAGATGATGTACATCTTGACTGAAGCCGACTGAGCATCTGGATTTTTCGGAAGTCTTATAACTGTATCTTCAGCCAGACCTTCCACTGGGAACAGTGGAGAGCTTAAAAATTGGGCCATTTGGATATGTATCTGGGAATCAAGTGAATAATAGTGTCCTTTGTATAAACGGGGTACAATTGAAATAGTACTGCTAGGAGATGGCCGAATTGAGGGTACTGTGTGTAGTGTATAGTGATAAAGAGCAAATGATCAAATTCTATAAAATGGTATTGAGTGGAAAGGTATGTGTATAAGCTATTCGAATGATCTAGTATATGATAGTATCACCTTGGTAATGATAAATCAAACTAACAGGTTTAGTATGAGTTAAACTATCAAGCTAAATTTTGCATAGATAAAGATTTTTTAATATGTGATTAGGACGAAATATTTCCTCCTTTGTAAGGAGCGAAGAGAAACTGAGAGAAAAAGAAAAGTGTCTCTCAGGGAAGGGCGCAAGGAGGGTGAGTTATATATTGATTACTAAAGTCAGTGTTCGTATTTATATTACGTATATATGTCTTGTTGGTTAGCTAGATTGATAGCTGTATATATCAATAGTTATAGTGTGTGTACGTTAAATAATAAACTTTAACTTAAGAAATGCCTCAACCAATAACAGCTAAGTGTCGGCGCTAGTAGATCGATACAGAGTTACATAATCAAGCTAGTCTGATATCGTACAATAGAGATGATAGACACTTACCATCATTATGAAAGTACGAAGACAATTAGTGATGACATAAATAAAACATACACCATAAAACATAAGGAAAGCTCGCCTCATTACTATGAAATTACACCCAATAGGCATTAAAATATCCTTATCAGTCGATTATCTCTGACAAATCGTGCTATCGCACCACTCATTTCATACTCCCGGCTGCGGCAACGATGCTATCTCTACACCGCCCACTGATAGTCTTTTAGAAGTGGTATCGTGTAGCTTATAAGTTGTATTGACTGTTGTAATACTACTACTAGTATCGAAGTCAATCATACCCTACTCAACCACCACCCTAACATGACAGTGATCTAGAATACTCAAGTAAACCAGTGTATAGATTTATGCTCACTTTATCAAGAGAGAGACAAAACTGGAATAAGTTTCCTAATTGGGCCAAATTCCAGATTTGGTTTGTTTTTGCGTCTGTGAGTCTATCGTCTTTTTATTTCTTTCTTCTCTTAAGAAGCTTTTGTTTTGGCTTCTGTTATCTACAAGGCAGTTATGCTAGATCACGATGGGGCTGTTAGAGTCTATAGTAGGGTGAGATACAGTGAGAAACACAAACATGAGTACAGGAATATGGGATGATATGATGAAGTCTTCAGGGCTTCAAACAGACTACGAACAAGACAAAAAAACTTTTGTGTTATTTGGTGGGACACCAGATCAACAAGCAAATTTAATTGCAAGTATTCACAGGGCATTTGAGTCATTGACAAGTAATAAAGATTCTTCAGAGAAACATGGCTCTAGTGGCGATAAGGTATACAAGAAAACTGCTTTTGATTTTCTAGCCACTGATAAAGAAAAATCTGCAAGATCAACATTTAAGAATATTTCAACTTTACCTATGTTTAGCTTTAGATATATGGAGGTCAACAATACCTCTAAAGCCACGAAACATCTCTTCAACATTTACACTTTTCCGGATTCTTATCAAGATTACTATTCTAATGTGATACACAACTTGCGAATGTCTGAACAGAACGACGTTTTTGTGATGTTTATCATTGACTCGAATAAGATCAAGTTACAAAACAATATGATTTGGGACACATTGATGCCGATGTTAATCCCTTGGTACCGCCTTATCTTATCTCACTTTCCAAACGTCGTTATTTCTGATGGAGACTCAAATATCCCAAGATTGTCCATCAACTCAATGCATATTCTAATGGACTCACCAAACATCGCGTATAATATCACAAAGAGCCACTTGCTAGACAAATTACAACAGATACTCAGAGTAGTATCATTGAATACAAACTCATCCTTGTTTTACTACAATGAGGCTAAAGAAAAGAGCACTAGGCTTATAATTCCACTCATCTGCGAACAATTGAAGATATCAAATATTTTACCTTTACAAATAGCCACTAAACCAATATCTCCATCTCTTGATGACCCTTTATTTATACCCAAGGGTTGGGATACATATAACAAGATTCTCACTTTGGATGAGAACTTCAATTGTGAAAGGTGTGAAGAATTACTACTTGAGAGCACTGAATCTTACAATCGGAACCCAAAGAAAAATGATGATGATGAAAACGAAAATGAGGCAAGTGATTTGGCTGATGTCAGCACTGTTTCTGTACAAGACCATGATGGAATTCTAGGCTCTGCATCAACTATAAAAGCACTCTCTCAGCAAGTCTTACAAGGCATATATATTGAGCAACAACAAAGAGAACAACAGTTATCAGGTCAAAAGATATAGTTGGTCGTGTGAGAAATATCCAAATTTGTCCAAATCCGGAATTATGAGAGCGTCTCCTGTAGCGGCGAGAAGTTTTTTTTTATCTCATTTTGCTGTTGACAATCTCCAATCGAGTTTTTCGTATATTTGCAAGTCCAGACAATTTTGACACTCCGCTTGATATGATTTATACTCCGGTGTGATTATATCTTATAATAGCACATTCTTTGTTCAGGATAAAGTTAAAGTTTACTTGTTTGCTTACTTTGCTCTTAGCTTGATCAGGAGTTAATCCTAGCATACTCAATTCGTCGGGGTTTGTAAGGTCATAGTGACCCCATAATAAAATACGGTGAGACCAGAAAACTTTTTGTCTTATCGAATTTTCATAAGGACACTTTTTTAAGTTTATGCAAACAACTTTTGTCTTTCAAACTGGACAATGCCCACAGACTCTGAATTAGATGACAGCGCACTAGGTATAGAAGCACATATTTTCGTACATCCTGCAGCACCAGAGGTAGATTCCTCTGACTCTGTTCGTCGTACAGTCGCTAGGCTTAGTATATCTGCAAATGATGAGATCTCAGAAAAAAAGAAGTTCTTGAATAGTTTGAAAAGAGAAGATGAAACAAAAGAAGAAGAAGAATCTGCAGTTCATGACGATATGGATTCAGTAGAAGAAAAAGCCGATGAGTCAGCTGTTTTATCTGAGCCTTCTTCTCCTACAAGCACTAATAAGCAGGCAGATCACACCTCTAATGGCAGCCAAAGCAATATCAACAACACAGCGAACAACAAAACTACTGCCAATTCACAACATGTATTAGCACCTCCTCCAAGTGGTGCACAAACATCATTGGCTAAGCGTAGAAGATCTTCTGTTCATCAAGGTATACAACTGCGTAAGAGGAAATTCTTAAAAACACCACAGATAAAGCTCACACCAACAAAACCAATCAAGATATCTGGTCTTCGATCATTGATATTGAACTGTCTTACACCAGCTAATGATCATTTACAATTTGCTCAGTTACAAGACGAGGCAAGCATAGAGAAAATACTGTTTGTTTCTGTTCGAGGTCTTAGTCTTAAAACTTTTGGTTTAGCTGATAAAGACTTCAAAATATCAACTAGCATGAAAAACTGTTCTAAGGATACACCAGAATTTTTCAAGAAGCATTTTGACACAGTATTTGAATTTCAATTACCAGGAACAGACCGCTCTGTCTTACATCCATTACCATATTTGTATAAAGTCCCATTGAGCAAAAAGGAGAGAACAAAGATGCTATTTGACAGTAAGAGAACAATAATTGACTTGAAGGATTTAGTCTGTACAGCAGATGAACTTTTCAACGATAGATATCCATGTCCCATTCATCCTTTGACTAAAGGAGCAACAGAGGAAATGATAGCAAAGACAGAAGGGTATGTAGATACTGTGGCCTTCGAGCATGATGGGCCTCATGTTTTTGCATTAGATTGTGAGATGTGTAAGACAGAATCAGGATCTGTGCTGACAAGAGCTACAATAGTGGATTTTGATGGGAATATCGTGATGGATGAATTGGTGAAACCAGATGAGCCAATTATCGATTATGTTACAATGTATTCTGGTATTACTGAAGATATGTTAGTCGGTGTGACAACAACTTTGAAAGATGTACAAGAGAAGATACTTGGTATTCTCGGTGCAGATGATATTCTGATTGGACATTCGTTGAATTCTGACTTAAATGCTCTGAAACTAAGACACCCTAAGATCATAGACACAGCTTTCATATATGATCATCCAAGAGGTCCACCATATAAATCTTCATTAAAGAACTTGATGCAATTACACCTGAAAAAAGTTGTGCAAAATCAAGCTACAGGACACGATTCAATTGAAGACTGCTTAAGTTGTATTGAGTTAGTGAAATTAAAGTTAACAAACGGTTTACTATTTGGTAAATGTCTCACGGAAGGCAGTATGTTTCATGTTATTTGTAACTCGAAAAAACATTATCTCATAGATGGTAACAAGACGGCAAAGACTTCATTAGTTGCAGATTTCCGCACTTTGGGTTCTTGGATGTTCAATGATCATGATTTGCACGTGCACTGTAACTCTACTGATGAAGTCATGGATACGTTAGTGGCCAATATGGATGATCATGAATTGATCGTGGGAGAACTTAGTCTTTCTCCAAAGAAAACATATGAGAAGCCTGGTTCAGAGGGAACAGCAAATGAAGATACTACTTTCAATTGCGATGTCAGTACCACCAACATCACTGATCCTGAAGAACAGAAAACTTTGCTGAAAAATTTAAACGATGACTTACAAGAGCTATATGACAACTTACCTTATAACTCAATGATTATAATAACATCTGGCATGCAGGACTTGTCAGAGTTGAGTAGATTACAGAAAAAGGCTAAGAGTCTAGTGACTGAGCCAATGATGGTGGGCGGCCTTATGAAGTCTCTTGAATTAGATGCTGTGAATAGCGAGTTAAAAGAACATACAGCTAAGATGCGTGAAGGTGTTTGCTGTATTACTATTAAGAAAGAAGATACTTAGTTTATTTAATGTGTGAGATTTTTGCTTTGCTAGAATAACTAACTGTGTATGTATTTATGTGTGTTGTTATTTTTGTTAAATAATAAAACATGTATTTAAATATATTTATGGCAGTAGCCATGCACTCTCTGGTGCAATAACGATAAAGTAATAATAATAATAAAAAAGTAGTGAAAAAGAAAGTAAATAAGTGGTATAATAATAATTTGATGTTGAACAAGTCCAAAGGAACTGACTAACTAAATGAAAGTGGTACTGATTTATTCCTCTTGGTTGATCTTGAAATCACCAGAGATCCAAGAGTTGAACATGGAAAGGGCATTTTCAGGTTGGTCATAAGGAACCATATGACCACCATCAAAGACTCTTAAGAAAGTGAATTTATCGTAGTTCTTAACCTCACCTGCTTTCTTACCATCAACGGTCCAGTCCTTAACTTTAGCATCTTGGAATCCTTTAGAGCCACTCCATGGTAATTCCTCGGTCCATGCTTGGTTACCTAACCAATTACAGATGAAATCCTTGTCACCTGCGTAAATCAAGACAGGCAACTCTTTCTCTAAGATATCAACAACGGATTTATGGTATGGTTTCATCCAGTCACCTGCGAATAAGAAGTTTCTGTTGACGTCAAAGTTACAAGATTCATAAGTATCAACTTCAGCACCTAATTTCTCCTTGACAACTTCTTGGTTCAAGTATTGGTCAATGTACTCTAAGTCAGAGTAACATAATGAAGAGCCTTCACACATTTTTCTGATATCATAGACATTACGGCCAGTCTTTTGGTATGGACCCATTTGACCATTGTTACAGTAAATAGCAGCAGGAACACAAGAGAATGCAGATTCGGAATCGTAACATGATTCAATCAATGAAAGACATCTTGGTAAGTTGTCTAACATAGCTTCACATTCAGCGTCTGGTAAGACACTTTCGTAACCTGAGCCTTCACCACAAGCCATTTTTTCATAGTATGGGTATTGGTTTAATGGATCGGTTAAACCATTACCAATAAGGACAGAGGTCAAGTTGAAGTTACGGTCTTCGTGGGATAAGATTTCGGATGCAAAGACTGGGATATAATGACCTGCATAAGACTCACCTGCAATGTGGAATGGTAACTTGGCATATTCTGGGAATTGTTGGAAGAATAATTCTAAGAAAGCATAGACATCTTTACCGGCAGCAACGGTATTTGAAACAGAAGATGATGAGTATGAGTAACCAACGTTGACAGGTTGGTCCAAGTAAATAACTGTGGCATTGGAGTTCCATGAGTATGGGTTGTAAACTGGAGTGATGTTTTCATCGATGGATGAAGAACCTAATTCGAAGAATAAACCAGTCAATGATGAACAACCTGGACCACCATTCAACCATAAGACAACTGGGTCAGTCTTTGGGTCATTACGAGATTCGAAAGCCCAGTAGAAGAAATGCTTGTCTTCATCTTCAACATCAAGATAACCACTGTATTGCTTAGTATGGTCAACCCCCAATTCACCAGGGTTGGTCTTCTTGACTCTCAATTGATAATTGGACAAGTCTTCCTTGGCACTCTTAACCTTGGAGTCCCAGAAAGTGTCTGGCTTCTTTTGAACCTTGAATTTTGGCTCAGAGTAGAAAGACATTTTACTCAAAGTACCTGGGTAGAGTAATTCCATATCGGACCAGACTTGTTTAAGTTCATCAGTCAATTCATCAACAGAGCCTTGGAAAGCATCCATAGCCTTGGATAATAAGGAGTTAGAAGATAGTTTGCTAGCAATGGATTCTGGAGCTTTACCGGCTTCGTCATCAGCGATAATTGGAGTTTGACCGTTATCCATATGCATATTGATAGATAAACCATATGCATTTGAGATAAGAGATAAGGCAACAGTTGCCAATACAGAGTTGGACAACTTCATTTTTTCAATAGTTAAGTAAGCAAAGTTGATATAGTGTAGCTATAAGAAGTATGATTGACTTGTAAATAGACCACTAAACTTGGTTAAAACAATGTACTAGTATAGCAAGCCTTTAGAGTGAGTCAATGGCAAATAAATTTCTGTGTGTACAATCTCCCCAGAGTGCAATCCCTCAAACTGCTGTTTGACAGCCAAAATGGCAGGAAATAAGAGATTTCCCTTTTGGGATGAAATTACTGATTATGTAATAAAAGATAAACAATGATTCCAAATTAGGAAATAACCTTTTTACAGCGAGAAAAATAAAAATTATTTCCAGACACGAGAAAATGAGAGAAGAAAGTGAAATTAGCTGGTGTTCACGTGTAAGTGGGTTGAGTTTATCTGTGGGTGGTTGAGTAGTTTGCAAGGATATTGACACTAGGATCAACACCATAAACAACTAACAACTACAAATGGGCTACGGTGATTTTGGCTTTGTGTGTGAGCGTACTCCGTTGCCATTGTGCAGTCAGATAGAGTACGCTGATCCAACAGAGGAAGAGCTCATATTTTCAGGCGTTATACCCAAATGCTACGCTAGATCTATCACTCTTGCCAACACTCTGATTTTCCAAGTTGGTAATGCTTTCTTACACATTGGTGCACTTATAGTCCTGCTAATGATCATTTATAATGTGAGAAGCAGGTATACTGCCGTGGGCAGAAAAGAAATGTTGTTCTTCTTCTCGAATTGCATTGTCTATACGATACTATCATTGGTAGTGGATACTGGAGTATCACCTCCAAGTTCGTCTTCATATGCATGGTTTGTAGCTGCACAGATGGCTTCTAATGCAGTTTGCTGTTGGGTACTATTCTACGCTGGTATTACAGCACTGAATTTCTGGAGTGATGGATCCTTTTTCGCTATGCTAATATTATACATTACATCAGCTGCTTATTTTGTGTTTCACTTTGCTATAGCCATACTTACTTTCAAGAGTTGGGGTTCAAGCTTAGGTCCTAGAAATACAACTCTACTTTTCAGTATCACATATATCCTGAATGGAGTACTGTTACTATTTTATGCATTATCACAATACTTCATCTGTTTCTTCATGCTTATAGTGAATTGGTGGGCAATTGGTGCTTTATCATTCGCAGTGTTTTTCTTCATATGCGTACAGGCATTAATGTATGGTTTTTCCTCTACTATCTGTGAGCATTTAAAACATTATGTTGATGGATCAATCTTTGCCACACTCTCTTATATTTTTGCATTAATGATGGTCTATAAATACTGGGAGATTATCACATTTGACGATGATGAATTTACAAGACATACAGCTGTTGTGCCAGGTGTTGGAAATGAAAGAAACGCTGAAGGTTACTTCAGTAAGTAGACTCATTTTCCCTATTTATTTATTTTCTCATCAAGTGAAACTCCAGTTCTTGCTTATACACATTCATATACCCTATATCATTCCCTAATTGCATACTATTATACACATCGTGTAATATATTTATCGTACATACTCTTGTATATACAAAATACCAAAGTTAAAAGAGTAGCTTCTCACTATACGTTTTTACATCCCTACACTTCCTAAATCTGCTTACAAAAATTTTTTTTGGCTTTAGTAATTTTTGAACTTTTTCATATGCTTCAATACCTTCAATTGTGTATATTCTAGCCTAAAGTACACTTGGATATTGCATTATAGAGCATACTACACTGTATAATGAAACTTACACCTGAAGAAGTTGAAAGACTTCAATCAAATACAGCCAACATCAGAAACATATGTATTTTAGCACATGTTGATCATGGTAAAACCTCTCTTTCAGACTCTTTACTTGCATCAAATGGTATCATTTCCCAGCGTATGGCTGGTAAAGTGAGATATTTAGACTCAAGACCAGATGAGCAATTGAGAGGTATTACTATGGAGAGTTCTGCTATCTCTTTATACTTTAGATCTGTCAAGAGAAAACAGAAGTCTAACTTAGGTGAAGAAGAACAGCAGGAAGAAGACAAGCCGGAAATCCAAGAGCACTTGATCAACCTTATAGACTCACCAGGTCATATCGATTTCTCTTCTGAAGTCAGTACTGCATCAAGACTTTGTGATGGTGCTGTTGTGTTAGTCGATGTGGTTGAAGGTGTTTGTTCACAAACCGTTACAGTTTTAAGACAAGCTTGGATAGATAAGTTGAAACCTATTCTTGTTCTTAACAAGATTGATAGACTGATTGTTGAATTACAAATGACTCCACAAGAAGCGTATATACATTTATCAAAAGTCATTGAGCAGGTTAATTCAGTGATAGGTTCTTTCTTCGCTGGTGAAAGGATGCAAGATGATATGCTTTGGAGAGAAAGACAGGAGAAAAGTGGTCAAATAGAAGATTTCGTCGAGAGAGATGATGAAGACATTTATTTCTCACCAGAGAAGAATAATATCATATTTGCATCTGCAATTGATGGTTGGGGTTTCAATATTGCCCAATTTGCGGTTATTTATGAGAAGAAACTTGGTGTAAAACGTGAAAATTTACAGAAATGTCTATGGGGTGACTTTTACCTCGATCCAAAGACTAAGAAAGTCATTACTTCAAAACAACTTAAGGGAAGAAACTTGAAACCTTTGTTTGTCTCATTGGTCTTGGATCAACTCTGGACAGTTTATGACGTTTGTTTCTTGAATAAAGATCAAGAAAAATTAGAGAAGATGGTGAAAGCACTTAACATCAAGGTATCTCCAAGAGACTTGAGATCTAAAGATCTGAAATCTTTACTTACAACAGTTTGTAGTCAATGGCTTCCTGTTTCTAATGCTGTCTTATTGACCGTTATAGATAAACTTCCATGTCCTACTGTATCACAAGCTGAACGTATCCCATCCATCCTTGATCAAACACCCAGTTCAGATCTCATTGATCCTGAACTGAAGAAAGATATGATTGAATGTAACAGTAAAGGTAAGGTCAGTGTCTTTGTCTCAAAGATGATTTCTGTCCCAGAAGAAGAATTGCCTCAAAATAAGAGAACCGCATTGACAGGAGATGAGTTATTCGAAAGGGGAAGACAAGCAAGAATTGCCGCTGCAAAAGCTGCGGAAGCCGCTAAGGCATTGGAGAAAAAGCAACAAGAGGGAGAAGGAGGTAAAGATGATGAGTCAAGTACAAGCGCTGCTAAGGACAATGACGAGTTTGCGCAATTCGCCTCTGTTGTAGAATCGACACCTAATCCATATGGTCTTGATTTTGAATATGAAGAAGAGGAAGAAGAAGAGGTGATTGAGTTAGCTGAGGAAGTCTTCATTGGTTTCTCAAGAATATACAGTGGTACTTTGGAAGTAGGACAAGAGCTTTCGGTTTTGGGCCCTAAGTATGATCCATCTAAGCCTACACAACATATCAGTACTGTGACTATTACCAGCTTGTACTTGATCATGGGTAGAGATTTCATTGCATTGGATAGAGTTCCAGCAGGTAACATTGTTGGTATTGGTGGATTAGCAGGTAAAGTCTTGAAAAGTGGTACTTTGATCTCAAAAGATACACTCGGTGTGAATCTTGCTGGTATATCATTGACATCGCCACCAATTGTGAGAGTCGCTTTAGAGCCAGTCAATCCTACTCAGATGGATAGACTTACCCATGGTCTTGAATTGTTGAATAAGGCTGATCCTTGTGTACAAGTTTTTGTGCAGGATACAGGTGAGCATATTCTTGCCACTGCAGGAGAATTACATCTTGAAAGATGTTTGAAAGATTTGAAGGAAAGATTTGCAGGTATTGAAATCACCTCCTCTGAGCCGGAAATCCCATATAGAGAAACATGTATTGTGACAAATGAGATGAATCCTCCAAAAAATCCAGAACTTGGTCGTGGTGTAGTCACTTTGAACCTTGGTAAGTACTCAATAAAATTGAGTGTTAGACCATTGCCTGAGGAAGCAATTGACGTTCTTATTGAAAATGAACAAAACATTTCAAATATTGTCAAGAACGAGTCTCGTGCGCATAATGATGAAGATGAAGACGAAGAGGAACAAGATAGTGAAGATTTCAATGCTGGTACTTCTGGACTTTCAAAAGCGCTTACCAAATCAGAGTTCAAGCTGAAACTTCAGGAAGCCCTTTGTAAAGGTAATGAAAAGAAATGGAAAAGCAATATAGACTGGACAAACACAATTGATAGGGTTTCAGCATTTGCACCAAAGAGAACTGGTGCCAACATATTATTTGATGGTGATGGTGAAAACAGATATATCAGAAGATTATTCGACGAACAACCTGCATCTTCCGACTCATTATTTGAGTTTGCAGACAGTCTTATAAATGGTTTCCAGTTAGCCACTTATGATGGACCTTTGGCTGCTGAACCTGTGCAAGGTATTGCTGTTTTCATCGAGTCCATATCAAAACTACCTGAAGAAGAACAACATTCTGTGCCTAATATCTCGGGTAGAATCCTCTCTGGTACCAGAGATATCATTCACCAAGGTTTCCTCGATTGGTCACCACGTATCATGTTAGCTACCTATACCTGTGACATTCAAGCTAGTGCTGAAGTACTTGGTAAAGTGTATGCCGTTGTTCAAAAAAGAAAAGGACGTATTGTCTCTGAAGAAATGAAAGAAGGTACGCCGTTTTTTACCATTGAGGCAAGATTACCAGTTGTAGAAGCATTTGGTTTCAGTGAAGATATCAGAAAAAAGACATCAGGTGCTGCATCTCCACAATTAGTCTTTGCCGGTTTTGAGATAGTTGATATTGATCCGTTCTGGGTTCCCACAACTGAGGAAGAATTAGAAGAGTTAGGTGAGTTTGCCGAAAGAGAGAACATCGCCAGAAAATATGTGAACAGTATCAGAAGAAAGAAGGGTCTTTTTGTGGATGAGAAAGTGGTCCAGAATGCAGAGAAGCAAAGAACATTGAAGAAGGATTGATTTAATCCAATAAATTCGGTGGGAAATTCATCGATGAAATTACAGCTAAAATATGGGATATCTTTCTTCCAATTTATCAAGGTCGTGATCAAGTTGCTGAATTGTCCACAAAATCACTAACTAGAATTCAACTAACTTTTGGAGTTTGGAGTTTTTGCTATTGACTGTTTGTTTTGTTTTACTGATTTACAAAGTAAAGATAGTTGGTTATACATAATAAGTGGTGAATTATTATATATAAAATGGGATGCTGAAAAACGATAAAGAAATAACAAAGCAAAGATCTACATAAATAATAATAATAAATAAAAAAACAGCATCATAAAATGAAAATTGAGTTAGTTGAACAACTTCTACTGTGAAGGATGATTGGAAACTGGAATAGAACAAAAGCAAAATGGTGTTTTCCTTGATTGATATAAATGGTTATCATTGTGTATAACTCGGGAGAGTTCATTGATAAGAAGGTTGGGTCAAGAAGATATAATCTCCTTTCTAAAATGGTTTCTGAGTGACAAAGACAAGTGATTGGAATTATCCCGATTATTGAAGAGGATTCTTTTGTGAGTCCTCCTCGTTATTTTTTTGGTAGGCTTCAATTGAATATCTTCCATGTAATATCTCCTCAGTCTAATGTACTATTTTTACTGATGCGAGTTTCCTGGTATGAAATAGTGAAAGCAGAATTTGGTTACAAGTGACATCCATTTTCTGAACCTGCCCGGCAGGGCTTAATTGGTTCCAGATGTCACACTAGGTGAGAAAAGTTATTAGTAGTTCAAAGTCTTTGACCAAGATTCCAATGTCAATCCCAAATTTTACTGATAGTAATTATATAGCATTCGCTTTGATCCAACAAGATCTGGTGATTTCTGGATTTCGATTGAGAGGTCCCATCTTTGATATTTCAGGTTTTTGGCGTAGACAAGTTTCTTTCGATTGATGTTAGAACTTGTCTCAACTGGATATGAATATAATATGTCTTTGGAACCTTTTCCAGTAGAATTCCAATTGGTAACTAGAAATGGAAAGTCCCAGAAGCGGGTGTATAACGAGTGATCGAACCAGTAATTAGAGCTCATCCCTTGATGAGTCTCTATTACTATCGACCTGTACCTCGAAGATACTACCAAGCAGCCTCGGCAGAGACTTTGCTCAGAGCAAGTGATCCTCCTCCCGGAGGACTTCCTAAACTCTCACTTTTCTGTGAACCACCATTC
>JAJLWP010000039.1:0-76888 GCA_030570755.1 Wenyingozyma methanosorbosa | reverse complement strand
AAGTTCTGAAAGTAGCAATACACTCTAGGAAAAATACTGCTTCTTACGGTATGCATAAGTATATAGGTTGGGTATGGTCTTGATATATAACAATTACAATAAAGTGTACCCATAGTTAAGGCCTAACTATGAGAAAACAAGAGAAAACAAGGAAACAGAAGGAAAAACAAGGAAAAAAAATCTGAACAAGGAAAAAAACAAGGTTCACACTAAATTGGCGCCGACCACTATTGTATATTGCACAGTGTCAATATTAAAGATAGTGTTGTTTAGGTTGTATAGGATTGTAGTAGAGAAAATACTGATTCTTACGATATACATAACTATATAGATCGATATAATGAATAAATAGCAAAAGCAACTAGAAGTATAATAAAAATCTGGCCCCATAGTTAAGGAGAACAAGGAAAATAAAAAACAAGGTCTCTCATAGTAACTTTGGATGGGAAAGATTTGGCGCTAGGCGCCAATCAATATTGTACTTGTTGTTGTTTTGCTCATCTCATTTTTGAAAATGTAAAGCATGCGATAAGTTGATCTGGTCTCTATATTGCTCTCAGATATTGTGATATAGTGTTGAGCTATAAAATTATAGTAGTCTATTGTGTAGAACTATGAATATAGCTTTGAAAGTAAGATTTTTAAACGGGGAAAAATAAAAACAAATAAAAAAAAATGAGAGAAACTTTTCTGTGTAGGGATTTTATTTGATATATGGCATATATCAAATATCATAAGCAACATTGGCTAATCAATGTTTGGACCTCTTAGCTGGTGGTAAATCGGATCCATCATCTTCATCTTCATCTTCATCGGATACTTCCTCCTCCTCTTCTTCCTCTTCCTTAAGCTCGCTTTTGATGTCATCATCATCAGCTTTCTTGCTTGCTTTTTTAGCCTTGGATTCTGTACTTGCACCATCTTCATCTAGACTAGCCAATGCTTTATTAATTGCTGGTGCATTCTTCATGAGTGCTTCCCATACATCTGAGGTTAACGATATACCCTGTTGAATAAAATTGTAGATGCTTGTTAATAAACTTGTCCTTCTAATTGTGGATTTAATAATGACTTACATACCTTTTTAGTTGGAGCCCATGTTTCGTCTGGTTTTTCATAATATTCTCTAATATCCACTAGCTTGTACTTATTGAACTTTTTCACAGTGACTCTTTTCTTATCATTTAACTGAAATATAGATGGCAATGGGAGTTAGTATGGGGAACAACGATATATTAGAAGTTGGAATACAGTAAGACTTACGTTGATCATAATCTCTTGGCTATCAGTTGACGGCGTTGAGTGTGATGCTCCGCTTTTCGTACCACCTTTTGAGTAGTTTTTCCAAGCCATTGTTGATTAGAATGATTAATCGTGCTTTGTTACCACTGGCGGCCCACATAGGAAAGGATTAATTGTAGATCCAACAGCCTTTGTAGCTTTACTTTCTTGAGTGTGCGGAGTTGCAGTAAAAAGAAAATCAGCGCCGCGAGAAAAATTAAATTCACGCGTCGAATCTTACAGACGGTACAAATTTCCAATGATTACAAATAGCATACACAAGGATGATTATAGACTCGTTCGCAATGTTCAAATTAGTATTGATAATTGTATAAATAGTAGGATTATAAATGTGCCAGAACTTTCTTGTTCTCAAAGACCAAGTTACCCATCTTGAAAACTTTTTGGACGTATCCATCGGGACTAAGGACAGTGAAATCAGCGTCGCATCCAACATCTAAGAAACCTTTCTTGTGTTGAACATTTATAGATCTTGCAGGGTTGTTGGTAACTGTCTTAACAGCAACTTCGAGTGGGATTTTAGCCCATTCCATAAGGTTTCTGATACATGTTGGAAGATCAGTAGCGGAACCTGCAATGGTATCAGTACCTTTCAATTTGAGAATGTTACCTCTCTTTACAATGAATCTATCTTCCCATTTGTATGTACCGTCAGGTAAACCTATAAGGTTCATAGCATCTGTAACAAGACAACATTTGTCTGGATTACTATGATACACTAAAGCGGAAGAAGCATGATGGACATGAACACCATCAGCGACTAAACCGAAATATGGAATTCTTGGGTCACCGACTAATCCAACAACACCTGGTTCTCTATGATGTGGTTGTGGCATAGCGTTGTACATATGTGTAATTAATCTAGCACCTCTATTAATAGCTTCAAGACTTGTTGCGTAGTTAGCATTGGTATGACCAACAGAGTATGTAACACCTCTGTTCACAATATCTGGAATTATATCTAATACACCTTCAATTTCTGGTGCTGCAGTGACAATTGTCATATATTTACTAAAATCTTCACCACCGTAAACTTCAGCAAAAGTTTTCATACCTGCTGAAGCAACTTGTAAGTTTCTTGGTTCATGACAACCTTTCTTTTCTGGTGAGATGAATGGACCTTCACAATGAGCACCTAAACTTTCACTTTTATCATATGTTGTCTCGGGACCCAAGAGAGGTAAGATAGTTCTATAGTGTTTTGGAGTGGAAGTGATCATAGTAGGACAAATAGATGTAGTACCAGTCTTCAAGAGTTCTTTCATACATGCATCGTAACCTTTCTTATACTTCTCTAATGTTTCAAAGTATGTAAAGTCAAATCCGTAACAACCGTTGATTTGAATATCAATGAAACCTGGAGCCAATACAAGTCCTCCAAGGTCTACTTCTGCACATTTGTATTCACCTTGTGGTGGACTCACAATCTTTCCGGAATCTGCGTTCACAAAAAGTTCACCGTTTGGAGTTAGTACACCCCTATCACATAAATAACAATTCTTGAATTTTATAAGTCTCATCTTGATAATTTGTAATCTAAGAGTGACTATAGATAGATGAAGTGCTCTATAACTTAGTATATGGTTATTCTATCAAAACACAATACCACTGTACCTGAGAAAAGACAACCACTTATATACAGTAAAAAGAAAAAAAGTAAAAACTTTAAATATCAAGTACTGCATGATGAAAGATAAGAAATATTATGACAGATGTTACCTTATAATCTGATAGAATGTAACATTGTAATTAAAATGTAACATTAGAAATTTTTAATGGTGTGGTAAGTCACGTGACTTGAAATTTAAAGTATTCTGGTGTACAACAGTGCACATGTAACATCTTTGCAATTACTACTTTGAAAATTAAGTTTGCTATTTTAATCATTTAATCATAAATATATTTTAGTATTGTTATTTAGCTATAAAAGCAAACAGTTAAAGAAAATATGATGAGTTGACATATACAGTCAAATGATCATCTGTTATACCATCATGTATATAGATGGGAAACTACTTGGTAATCTATTTGTTACCTGAACCAGATAAAGCATCAGAAATCTTTTGAGCCATACCTTTGTCTTGTTGTGGTTGAGCGTTACCAGCAAACTTGTCGTAAGCATCAGTAGCTCCTTCCTTCATCTTTTCCATACCAGACTTGTTGGAATCTGGTTGCATTGATTCGGAAAGCTTATTGGAGATATCCTTACGTCCAGCTGTGATTGTAAAGTTTAGTTAGTTGCTGTAAGCGAGCTGAATGGGGTGTGGGTTGATGGTGTACATACTGTCTGACATTTTGAAATTAATTTATTGATGTATTCGAGAGTATTATATTAAATCTAATATAACAGTTACCGATAATATGCAAAAAAGTTAGATAGATTTTAACTACAAAAGTGGAAGGGAATTGAAGCTTTATTTATATCAGGATAGGCTTTTGAAAAGCAACCTTGTTCTCTTCGAAGTTTGCTCCTTATGAGTTATTTCAAACTTGCTTGCTGTTTTTTTTGTTTTGAAATACAAAATATAACTCCTCCAAATTCTTACTCCATATGTCATCAACTTTTTACCCTATTGGGAATATAAGAAATGGAGCAGTAAATACAGTCTAGAATTACGTCTAAGCCAAAAAAAAAGAAAGAAGTTCTATATATAATTTACAGAATGTTCGAAAACGTTCAGTGTGCATTTCATAAAAACTATTTACACGAATACACGAAGTCTAGCTCCAACTAAAGCATATCTTGCTGCACAGAACAAAAGCGTTGCAGCAACTGAAGTAACACCAGCGAATATTATAGCATTATTATAATGTGCGATTGATCCATCACTGATTAATGCACCACCTAATGGAATTGAAATAAGATTACCAAATGCAACAACAAAATAAGCAGTACCGTATCTTACACCAAATGCTGATGTCTTAGAAATTTGTCCCACACAAGTTGCTGTTAAACTATATGTTGCAGAGAATGCAAAACCGTAAACTGATGCAAAAATGTAAAGTACAGTTAAATTGTAAAATGGTAACCACATGACAAAAATTGTAAAACTCATTGTAAAACTCATTAATATCATAACGTTGAATCTACCTAAATGATCACCTACTTGTGCTGGAATCCATTTACCAATGGTACCACAAGCGTTCATGACGGTTAATAAGATATAACTGTTGGATTCACTTGCTCCACGAGCAACAGCATATGATGAGATATATGTTATCACAATAAGCAATGAAAACTCATTCATAAACAATGCAGCTGTCAACAGTGCAAACTTTTTGTCCCCTAAGGCTTTAAAATCAATTGAGTTCTTCAATTTGATCCATATTGATATATTTTCATTTGATTGCTGTTGTGGAGCAAGTTCATCAAGACGATCTTTCACCATGAAAAATGAAGCAATACATAATCCAAGACATATGAATGCCATTATTCTCATTGACCAAGCATAACCTATTTTGGGTAATAAAGAGTTCAGCATCAATGGGAATATAACACCACCTATACTACCCATTTGTGCTAATCCAATGGCTAAACCTCTTTTCTTTAAAAACCAGTGAGACACAACACTGATCAATGGAGTCATAGTTAAAGAAGCACCAATACCTGAAGATACACCAAAGGCTAAGATGAATTGCCAAAGCTTAGAACAGTTTCCCAATGCGAAAAGACCTAACAAGTTCAAGATCATACCTGGTAACAAAACTTTCTTAGCACCTAACGTGTCAAATAGTGCACCTGCTATCACACTTCCTATCAGAGTGAAGAACATATATAATGAGAAGACCCAAGCTACAGCTGATGTGTTCTCACTAGACAATTGATTTGACTGCACGTACTGTTCAATAACACCAATTGTATTCATTATACCAAAGACTGTTATTAGTCCTAATCCTGATCCCATCACCACAATCCAACCTCTTTTACCCCCCTCAGGAAACGCATTTGTATCTTCATGACCAAAAACTAAATCTGTAGTACTATCACTTATAGATGCTCTTTGATTTCTCTCCCTATCGACACTATCATCCGTTATGCTGGGCACTTGTTGAAATGCTGATGATGAACCCACAACAGAGTCAGCTAATTCTTGCTCATTGCGTGGGTCTTTGATTATGGTTTTCATTTGCACATCCTCCTCATAACTCCCTGTCTTTTTCATGACTTTTGAGACAGCCATGCTCTTGCTGTAGTGTATAATTTTCTATGTTTGTAGTAAGCGAGTAGCTACTATAATTCCTTAGCAAGTAGCTAAGCTACATATAGAGAATTCAGTCACAAATTATTTAAGCGAAACAATTTTTTCAAATTTCCAGATTTTTGACTGCAGGCTAACTCTTTTCGGTATACTTTTCACCCTTTTAACTGGATTTTATGACTTTTGAAAACCCGTTTTGACATGATCCAGCTTCTAACTACCATCTTCTATCACGATATACCCTATAAACCGCTAAAACAAGGGGTCTATAGTGATTATAGTGATGATAACAACCTCCTGACAAAATCGACCCCAAAGTGTCCCTGCATTGAAGTCGATAAACTTATCAATTTTGAGACTGAATTTTATCAATTTCTTAGAAATTGATAAAATCCGTCGGAGATTCTAATTTTTAAAGACACGGAGACCGTCGGAAATAAACAGGATATTAGAATAGATTAGAATTTTTGACACAATGTCATAACAAATTAACACGAGGGAGATATTATTGTGCTGCTTAACTATGTAAATAGATAAAGAAAAATGATAAGGAAAATAGTGTATATGCAAACAGAGGCAACCCTAGTTAGATAATCATATCATCATTAATTTACTTTCCTCTATCTTCCGGTAGACTATTTAAATGGCTGTATATCCCACTTATTTCAATTGAGCTGTTCTTCTCTTCTTCTTCTTCTGATCTTAAAACTCCACAGTTCATTGTAAAACTATCATTTATTGTATATTCGTTTGGCTTGAATACTATACTGCGTATTACCCCAAATTTTATACTCTTACTGTTTAAGCGATAACGTTATTTTTATATTATAATTATTATTATTATTACTACTACTACTCAAAATGGCTCCTACTGCTGCTGTTATGACACCTTTCCATGATCACAATTCCTTTGATAAATGTGATCATGTGCATACTCCATTGAAAACAACAAATGAAGTACCAATTGAATTTGCCGCTAAGGACTTGTTCGGAACAAAAATTACACTTACCACATATGCCGATGATCCAGAAATGAAACCAATACCAGTTAACTGGTACGCTGCTGATCATAAATCAAGAGGTCCTATCGTGGCTAATAGATACGGTGCAGGTTTACAAAAACACAACACTATTGGTGCTCATTCTGGTCCTTACTCAATTTACCATGCTTTAGCCGTTGGTGCAAGACAATTAAACATCAATCATGTTCCTGATTACACAGACGCTGAACCACCAGTTAATTTCCCACAACAAAGACAATGGTCTGAACCAGGTAAGATTGTATCATTAGATCCATTTGGTCATTTAGCTCCATGGTTATTTGCTGAAGAAGGTGTTAAGAACAATGTTCAAATTAGACCAACTATTTCAATTACAAAAGCTCATTTACAATTAACTGAATTCAAAGAGGAAGTCGCCAAGGGTAACTTGAAAGTTGATGGTAAAGTTGTTATTAATGAAAATGGTGATATGAATATCACAAAGCTTGCCGTTGATCCAGTTTGGTACTTACCTGGTGTTGCCGCTAGATTTGGTATCACAGAAAATGAGCTTCGTAGAGCTTTATTTGAAGATACAAATGGTATGTATCCAGAACTTATAACCAGACCAGATTTGAAGACATTCTTACCACCAATTGGAGGTTTAACAGTCTACATTTTTGGTAATCCTGAATACGTTTCCAACCCAGAGAAGAAATTAGCTTTAAGAATTCATGATGAATGTTCTGGTTCTGATGTTTTTGGTTCTGATATCTGTACTTGTCGTCCATACTTGATCTTTGGTTTAGTCGAAGCTGCTAAAGAAGCACAAAATGGTGGTTCTGGTGTTGTGATATATTTCAGAAAAGAAGGTAGAGCACTAGGTGAAGTTACCAAATATTTAGTGTATAACGCTAGAAAGAGAGGTGGTGATACCGCTGCTGATTACTTCCACCGTACTGAATGTATTGCAGGTGTTAAAGATATGAGATTCCAAGAATTGATGCCTGATATCTTACACTTTTTAGGTATAACTAAGATTGATAGAATGCTTTCGATGTCCAATATGAAACACGATGCCATTGTCAATCAAGGTATTAAGATTTTAGAAAGAGTGGAGATCCCAGAAGAGATGATTCCTGAAGATTCAAGAGTGGAAATTGATGCTAAGATTGCTGCTGGTTATTTTACAAATGGTAAAGTGATGACAGAGGAAGAATTAGCTAACGTTAAAGGTAGAACATGGGAGTAAAATCTTTACTTCACGCACACTTTCCCCTCACATCTCATCTCATCATCATACCCATCTACAAACATTACCCTTGCGATTATATAGAAACTGGTTTCATATTAGGGGGCACACCATCATTGACTGCATGGATTACATTTTCATTTTCATTTGTTGTTTAACTAAAAGTATATAGACTTTGCTGAATATAAAAGTATTATAGTGAATAATCACGTGATTTATTGTAGGCTAACTAAGTAGAGAAGAGGCTTATAAAAATAAAGGAGAGGGTAACCAAGGAAATAAAATATGCTTTGATACCGCGAGAATAAAATCACAGGACACAGAAAGAGAAGACAGGGGGAATTCACTTAACACAGGCACCTCAGGCCAGACAGAGAACAGGACAGGGTAGTTTTTCAAGTAGAGTGTTATATACGTTTATATAACAGATCTATTCTCTTGTTAAGTTAGTAATTTTAACCTAGTTAATCATATATTTCTAATACAGGATATTTCTCAATTGATCGTATACTACATTATACATCGAGTGGGTATTCATATTATAGAACATATAGTTGTATTTTTATCAATTTTCACGAGTTTACAATCACTCTAAGAACCATCGTATTCGGTTATCGTTCCCTATTTACGCAAAAAATAACAAATAATCAGAAGTATAATTATTGTTTTCACCTTCAATTGACATATCAATGAGCGAAAAGGAACAAGAAGCCGTTAAACCAGCGCCGCAAAATGAGCCGGAACTCAATGGTGATCATGCTAATGATGAATCCATCTCACAAACTGAACAAGATAAACAACCCGAACCTCAACCTGAACCTGAACCTGAACCTGAATCAGAGGTAAAGCAAGAAGAGGAAATCAATGGAACCTCAAAGGAAACGACAGAAACTAAAGAACCAGTTGAAACACCAACTGCGGAAGAACCTCCAGCTACAATGGAAACGCCAACTATTCAGGTAGATGATCATTCTACTACAGAAGAGAAAAAATTACCTCCTACACCATCAAAATCAAACGGTAGATCGGCATCTATCTCAAGTAAGTCAAAGAAACATCCAGTCAATGAGAGTGCATGTATCTCTTTCTTGAAAAGCTCGTTGGAGAGTATTATCACCATCAAGGAAATTAAGAAGAAACATCAAGATATCGTTGAGATTTGCAATAAGCTTCTTGATACTATGAAAGGAGGTGAAATGCCAGATGAAAGTATGTTATTTGAAGCTCTTCGATTAGCCTGTGAGACTTCGAATGTGGAATCTAAGATTATTTCATTGGACTGTTTGAGTAAGATTTTCACTTTCAACGTGTTTTCTGAGTCAATTCTTATAAATTACAAAAGATCCAAGCCTGATGTAGCTACAGACGTAGAGATGGAAGCTCCAAATTTCAATAATGGAAATAACGAGAAGATACCTTTGATTGATGCAGCTATTCAAACTATTGGTGCATGTTTCGATGGTGAAGGTACAGATGAAAGAGTTGAATTACAAGTCATTCGTGTCTTAACTGGTGCAATCTTGAATGAAACAATGCCTGTTCATGGTAAAGTACTCTTACAAGCTGTTAGACAAATTTACAATATTTTCTTGCTTTCATTATCCTCGATCAATCAAGGGATTGCTCAAGCTACTTTGACCCAAGTTATAAGTACGATCTTCGAGAAGATTAAAGTGTACAAGAGTACTGCTTCAAATAAGAGTCAAAGTGTTATTGATATCCCACCTGACTTCATAGAAGAGAATGAAGATCCTGAGACAAAAAAGTTGACTTTGAAAACAATGGAATCCATGGGTGTTGATGAATCTCAATTTGCCTCTGATGAACTGAATGGTAATGATCAAGAATTAGCTATCATTGACGCGTTCTTATTATTCAGATCTATGAGTAACTTGGCTATCAAAGTTATTGAAAATGATTCTATTGATATGAGATCTCATTCCGTTAGATCAAAGCTGTTGTCATTACATATAATCCACTGGATCTTGAAAGATAACTTGGATTGTTTCTTAGATAAGAACTCATACATTGTTAGTTCGACAACTAAAGAGAAGACAAGATTGATTGATGCCGTGAGAAAATACATATGTTTAATTCTTTCTAGAAATGCAGCATCTCCATTAGCACCAGTTTATGAAATAAGTTTGGAAATATACTGGATTATGATAGATAAATTGAGAGATGAATTCAAGGCTGAAATACCGGTATTTTTAGATGAGATTTACTTCCCAATTGCTGAAATCAAGACTTCCACTATTCACCAAAAGAGATACTTGTTAGAGATTGTTCATAGAATCTGCTCAGATCCAAAAGTTATCATTGAATTGTATTTGAACTACGATTGTGATCCAACTATGTCAAATGTTTGTGAATCTATCTTAGATTACCTTACAAGATACTCATCTACCAGAATTGATGCTACTCCACAACAGAAATTGGCATATCGTGAAAGTTTGACTAGACAGTTGGCGACTTATGACTTATCTCAAGTTCCATCTTTGAGTGTTAGCAAATTGGGTGGTCATCCTCCAAATCCAGAAGCATCAATGGGATTCCCAGGTGATTATGGCCTAAAGATGAGATCCATTGATAATATCGTCGCTTTTGTTCGTTCTTTATCTTCATGGTGTGGTAATACACATAAACCATCAGTTAGTGAAGCTAATAACAACAATAACAATGATGCAACTTCTACAGAAAATGAGTCTTCCCTAAGCAGTGTTCTCAAGAGAGATCGTTCATTGACAAACACATCTGTTGGTTCAAATAGTGTGCCTTTATCTCCTGATGTTTCATTCTCTAACTTAGCATTAGCTGAAATTGATGATCCTACACTCTTGAAACAAAGAAAAACAGCTTTCTTGGAAAGTGTAAGATTGTTCAATTATTCACCAAAGAGAGGTTTGAAATCATTACTTGAAAACAAATTCATCGAGAATGATGATCCTGTTAGTATTGCGAAATTCTTATTAAGTACCGAGTCATTAGACAAGAGTACCATTGGTGAGTTCCTTGGTGAAGGTGATGAAAGAAACATTGCTATCATGCATGCTTTTGTGGAACAATTAGATTTCAAAGGCATGTCATTCTTAGAAGCTTTGAGAGAATTTTTGCAGAAGTTTAGATTGCCTGGTGAGTCACAGAAGATTGATAGATTTGTCTTGAAGTTTGCTGAAAGGTTTTTTGAAGCCAATCCTAATGTTTTCGCAAATGCCGATACTGCTTATATCTTAGCATACTCTGTCATTATACTGAATACAGATCAACATTCTCCACAAGTCAAGAGAAGAATGACATTGGATGATTTCTTGAATAACAATCGTGGTATTGATGATGGTAAGGATATCCCACGTGATTTCTTAGAAGCAATCTACAATGAAATTCAAACCCATGAAATTAAATTGAAGAGTGAACAACATGCAGCTTTAATTTCTAATGGATTACCATTGGAGCAATCCAACAGATTCTTCAGTGGTAAAGATGTTACCAGGGATGCATATATGAAAGCATCAAAAGAACTTTCATCAAAGACCGAGCAAGTTGTTAAATCTTTGAGAGACCAATCTAAGAAAAACGGCAAGACCGTTTTCTATTCTGCTTCACCCAATAACACTGATTACATCAAGTCTATTTTTGAGAACTTGTGGATGTCTGTATTAGCTGGTTTGACTCCACCTTTTAAAGACTATGATGATGATGATACTGCTAAGATCTTGTTAGAAGGTATTAAGATTGCTATTCATTTATCCTGTATCTTTGAATTAGACTATGCAAGAACTTCATTTATTAGAGCTTTGGTGCAATTTGCTAATTTGAGTAATCCTGAGGAACTCAAGGACAAGAACATTTCTGCTGTTTACACTATCTTGGAAATCGCAGTGACTGAGAACTCATTGCTGAAATCATCATGGAACATTATCCTTATATCAATTTCACAAATCGAGAGACTTAAACTCTTATCGCAAGGTATTGGATCCGAAAGCATTCCTGATATCCAACACGCGAGATTAGCCAATAGATCATCATTAGAAAGTTCAAGATCACAAAACATGAACAATGGGTTCTTTTCACAATTCACTAGAAAGACAACAGCTTCAGAACAAGCTTCAATGCATCACTTCAACCAGAAATTGCCAGCTGAAATCGTATCTAAGATCTCAAGTACAGAGTTAGAAGTCGCCGTGGATAAAGTATTTACTAAGTCTAGTGAGATTGAAGGTAATGGAATCTGTGATTTCATTGCTGCGTTAGCCGATGTTGCATGGGAAGAAATTGAATCTTCTGGTCAAAGTGAACATCCTAGAATGTTCTCTTTACAAAAGATGGTTGATGTTTGTTACTATAATATGCGTCGTATTAGAGTTGAATGGTCTGCGTTATGGGCTGTTATGGGTAATAAATTCAATGATTTCGGTTGTCATTCTAATACTCATGTTGCTGTTTTCGCATTGGATTCCTTACGTCAATTATCTGAGAGATTCTTCGAGATTGATGAATTGTCTTATTTCAAGTTCCAGAAAGAATTTTTGAAACCATTTGATTATATCTTTGTGAATAATCATAATAACGATGTCAAGACTATGGTATTGGAGTGTGTTGAGAATCTGATAAGGAAGAAGAGTCCTAAGATCAAGTCTGGTTGGACTACATTATTGGAAATTTTGTCACATGCCGCTAGTGTTAATAATGAGCAAGTCGTTTATAAAGGTTACTCATACACTGCTATGATTACTAAGGAACATTTCAATGGTGTTTTCCAACAAGGTGGATTTGAGCCGTTGACCATATGTCTTACTGCATATGCTAAGAATGAGAAGTATCAAAAGAGTAGTTTACAAGCATTACAAGAACTCAAGAGATTGGTCAAGCGTGTTAGTGAGATGTCACTTGAAGAAAATACCGAGAGTGTTTCTGTTCCTCTGTGGTTCCCTATCTTGTTTGGTTATCATGATGTTATTATGACTGGTGAAGATCTTGAAGTAAGATCCAAGGCTTTGAATTTCTTGTTTGAAGCATTGGTTGATAATGGAAGTCAGTTTGAGAATGAATTTTGGGATAAGATTTGTTATGAGTTATTATTCCCAATTTTCAACGTTTTGAGAAAACGTTGGGATATTGATAGTAGTAATCAAGATGATTTATCAGTCTGGCTTTCTACTACATTGATTCAAGCATTGAGAAACATGATTGCTTTGTTCAGTTACTATTTCTCAAGTTTGAACCGTATGTTAGATGGATATCTTAGTCTGTTGATCTCGTGTATTTGTCAAGAAAACGATACTATTTCCAAGATTGGTATTTCATGCTTAAAAGAGTTGCTGACTCAGAATGCGAAGTTCTTCAATGATGATCACTGGAATAAGATTGAAAAAGCATTTGAAGAGTTGTTTGATTTGACTACTCCTAAAGAATTGTTCAGTGCTGATCCATTGAACCAATCAAACGGTAATGGTAACAACAAGAATGGTAATGCTACTATTTCAAGTGATGCATCAGCAGCTACCACTGCACCTGCTGGAATCGAGGAGCAAGACTATGAAGATGAAGACGCGGAGATTGAGGCAGCGGAGTCCGAAGTCAGATTAAACAAAGCTTCAAAGGACAAATCTAGTATTGTGATCAAATGTGTTTTCCAACTTCATATGATTCAAACATTGTACGATTTATTTGATGAAGATGATTTCTACGACTCAATTCCAGTCTCGAATATCCTTGGTCTATGCTCATTATTAGAAAAAAGTTATAAATTCTCAAAGACATTCAATGAAGATTATAACCTCAGAGTCAGATTATGGAATGCTGGTATCATTGATAAATTGCCTAATTTACTCAAGCAAGAAACCACATCTGCTGGTGTGTATATTAATATCATGTTTAGACTTTACTCAGATTCAGAAAAGGTTGATTCAGAGACTAAGAATAAGATTGTCTCTACATTAGTACCAATGGGAGTTGACATTGTGGAAAGCTACACAAAATTTGACGAGCAAGAACAATCAAAAATGATCAACAGTTGGAAACCTGTTGTTGCAGAGATAATCCAAGCATTTACAGAACTGGATGACAAAGATTTCTATAATTGTTGTCCTGTTGTCTACGATTTGATAATACAGCTCTTTGACAAGAGTGCTATCAATGACATAAGGTTTGCAATGAAAGATTTCTTGAAAAGAGTTGGTGATGTCTATGTAACTGAGCCAAAAGAAGAGGAAACTGCAGTTGCTGCTTAGTCGGTTGTACTCGAAAACCTACCCTACCCTATCTACATATATAACAAATTATATAGTTATTGTGCCATTAATCAACTAATTTAGTATACTAAGAATCAAACTATGACAACATCCCCTATTGTTGTGGAAACCGGCTCATCCGTCTATTTTGCCATAGAAAACACTTGAGACCTCTATATATTAGTCATTTTAGTTAGTGCTCACATTTACACTGACAGCAGTCTGAAATTTACGCTGTTTCTATACCAATTTCTCAGAGACAAAAAAAATTTGAGAATTTTCGACGAAAAAAGAGAAAAATTGTGGTTGAAAAATTGGCTCTAAGTGAAGTGAAATAAGTGAAAAGTTTTGAGAGTTTTATATAGTTTGGTAATAGTCTAAATTGGTTGTTTAATTCAATTATTCAATAACATTCAAGATGTCTAACAACAAGGTATGTACTTCAAGTGATTTGGAACATATATGGAGTTGAGAAATTGAATAACGAGGGAGTAATGCGGGTGAAATATGATAGTCTTTCTGGGCTGTATTTCAAGCCGACGAGTTCAACAAACGTACTATAAATTGAGTTTATATATTTCATGTGAAAGTGTTATAAATTGGCTTCAAATGGCTGTATTTTACTGTGTGTGTATATGCAGTCATGTCCTTCAGTGGTTTAAGATCAAAATCAGCAACAACTTCAGACAATATGGTACGATATTTCAAGATGTTCAGCATTCATTGCTCATTCATCGCAAATGAAAATGGACAATTATATGGTTCAAACTCTACTCAATTTGATTTATATCCCGCTATTATATGCCTCCACGATTAATGTCTACACCCACAACATTCTTACTAACAAATGTTATAAAAATAGAACCTTTTCGCCCTTTTAGGTAACGACGTCTCTGACGACGAACCAGAAGTTGTTTCTCCACCAAGAGAAATTGTCAAGAAGACTACTTCTTCTAAAAAGACTGATACTCCACCACCTTCTGCTGACAAATCTCGTGCTAAGAAGAATGGTAAACCAGCTGTTACTGGTAACGAAGCCGGTCTTAAATTCAAGAACACCAACCGTGAAGTTCCAGCACCAGATGCCACTAAAAAATCTGGTAAATCAGCCAAATTTGACCGTCACTCCAGAACTGGTAAGACTACTACTCCAAAATCTGAAAAGCAAAAATTAGGTGATGAAGTTGAAGCTCAAATTGAAGGTGAAGCTGATGCTGAGGCTGAATTAGAAGAAGAAGAAGAAGAGGAAGAAGCTCCAGTCTTAAAATCTTATGAAGAATACTTAGCAGAATCTCAAGCTGCTGGTTTAGCTGAATCCAAGCCAAAACGTGCCGCTAACGCAGGTGCTGAAGACAAATGGGAAAACAATGAAGTCTTAGTCAAAGAAAAAGAAGTTCTTGTCCCAGGTTCCTCTTCTAAGAAGACCAAAGCTAAGGCTAGA
The DNA here is from genome assembly GCA_030570755.1 of Wenyingozyma methanosorbosa. Classification (NCBI taxonomy): domain Eukaryota; kingdom Fungi; phylum Ascomycota; class Pichiomycetes; order Pichiales; family Pichiaceae; genus Wenyingozyma; species Wenyingozyma methanosorbosa. Next base: position 61,484 of record JAJLWP010000039.1, on the reverse strand, counting down.
AAGGAAAAGACTATCTTAGAAATTGATGCTTCTTTTGCCGATTCTACTCCAAAACCAGCAAGAGACACTAAATTCAACCCAGCTAAAAGAGGTGGTAGAGGTGGTGACTCCAAGAGAGGTGGTAGAGGTGGAAAGAGAGGTCCAGCCCCATCCAAGTCTAACAAGAGCTCTGTTGAATTCCCATCTTTAGGTTAAACTTTTTATTACAGAAGAAAAGTTGTCATTGATTAATATTATCAAGAAGAAATAAACCAAGTGTATTATACTCTACTCTGATTTATTTTCAAAAACACTAATTAAACTCACAATTCAAACCAAAAAACAAGAAAAAGAAAAAGTAAAAACCATCTTCTTATTTATATGCTGCATTCATAATTGTCTACTTACTTACCTACCTTTCAACCACATTTTGAGTTATAGATAATGCTTAGATTATGATTTTGTTTATACATTGTTTACGAACTAGATCACACACTAGCATTTTCCATATCACATCCTACTACTTTTTTCTCTATATTTAATATGGGTATATATATTTACAACCTAATGAATACTCTTTATTTCGATAAACTTTACCAAAAGGTAAGTCTACTTTTAATGTTTCAAACACAACAATTTCAAATGTCATGAAAACCTGCACAATTACGTAATCAAAGAAAAAGAATCTCCAACAATCCAATGAAAAATTGGCAGATAAACAAAGCCAAAAAGTTTCAAATTTCAATTTCCTCTTTTATCTGAAAAATATGGTAAATTTCTAGCATTTTGTTCATTGTTGAGTCATTCTTTGACAGGTAAGTTGCTAGTTATTTTTAGATATACAACTAATTAACATCAATTATAAGTACAACTGCGTTCAATTAAGCTATATCAAGCCCAATACATTAGTATTATATCACTTTAACTGATTAGTTACTATTATAAAGAGTTTCACATTACACGGTTATCCAAAATAAGTTTGGCGTTTTTCGGGTAGCTACGAAACTTTCTTTATCTATAGCAACAAGATTTTAATACATTGAAAGCTTATTGTTGATAAATTTATCACAATGTCAAGTCCATTATCAAAGGAACATACGTATAGTAAGATGGATATCAATTCTATTAATAACAATGATACAGATATAAAGCAAGAAAGAGGAGGGCTCAATTCAAGCTATGGGTTTTACCCCAGTATGAACAATGATAACAAGTCAGCAGTTTCATTGTCCGAGCAACAACAATTACAATCAGGTAATGGCATTGATGATCATGCACACGTGAAGAATGAACATTCAAGTGGTAGTAAGCATAATCACAGTACTGATGACTTGAGTAATAAAAATTTGTTATCTACTTCCTCGCCTGCTGGTATCGCGGCAGCTTCTCAAGTGACGCCCAACAGAATTGCAATGCTTTTATTAAAACAAGGTCCATTACCAATCAGACACATCACTGGACATTTAGCTTCTCAAATTCAAGGGTTTGGTAATTTATCATTATCGAAACAAAGAAGACTTATCATCGCTGCCCTGGAACAAGGTGACCCTGTTACAAGTTGTGTCTTTGAGAAAATCGGTTGGGGTCAATGGGAAGCACGTAAAGTAAGTGCCGAAGAAATTCAACATAGAAATATAAATGCTAATAATAACATGAACAAGAGTGGTGCTAGTGGTTCTAATAACGTTAAGGATGATCCTGATAGTCCTCCTTCTGAAAAATTGAACGTTTCACGTAGCGTTCCTAATAGTTCAATTATTCATTCTACATCCTCTAAAAAGAATGACAATCCAAGAAGTATATCACCAAAAGGTCGCTCACTTGCTGCTTCATATAGAAGAGAATCTATTACAAACTCCTCAAACGATTTACACAATATCAGAGTTCCAACATCTCCTGGTTTACAACCATTACAGGGCTTGAGAAGATCATATAAAGAAAGACAACTGTCTCTGGATGAAGCTATTGACTCTTCATCTGAAGATGACTTGGACTTGAATGATGAAGCCATCGCTGATGATGAAGATGACGAGGTATTCTCATTTGATTCTGATGGATCTGAGAATCATGCTCATGGTCCTGGGCATGGTGCAAGTGGTTCTACACATATCAAGAAAGCTGTTAGAAGTTTGTCGAACTCTGGCCCACGTCGTTCATTCAGTGGTATTACCAAGCCAAGAAAACCAAGAAATTCATTCAGTACAAGCAATCAAACTATTGAAGCTGCTATTGATGAAAGTGGGTTGGATGTTGCTTCTGTACCGGAAGGTTTAATCACTAGAAGAAGACCAAGAGTTTCATTCTCGAATTCTTCTAGTGTGACAAGACAGTCCTTCTTAAGAACGAATATTTCCCCCAATGTGAATCCACTCACTGTTCATGACTCGGTGAGTAATTTATCAGTGAATCATATCCCATCCACAGATGATATATCACCACCTAAAGTTCCAGTAGTGGTAGGATCATACCCGAATGCTCAACAAGTTCAACCCGTGATGCGTGCAGCGTCCGTGTCATCCCAGCATCAACCACAACAACAAGCACAGACCCAACAACAACAAGGAGATCATTACGATACAGATGAAGAAGATTGGGAATCCATAGGTGCTGCAAGTCTGAGAAGAAACACTTCCGCGTACGTTGTGACACCACCCACGCCAACATCAATGGATAATAAGCCAACTACATATACAAGAGTCTCACCTGATGGCTCAGCGATAGTCAATGGGAATGGAAGTAATACCATTGGACTCAATAGTAGTTCATCTGCTCATGAATCTGCCTCTTCTATCACGTCTACTTCTCAGGATGAGCAGTTGGCAGCTATGGCTTTGATGGGCTTGAAGTCTGTGTAATGAGTTTTTCATGATTGTTGTTATTATTATTATTTAATGTTATGATGATGCGCTTGGGTTAGGTTGTTTTTTCTTATGGGGATTTCGTTTTATGGTTTTCTTTTGGGTTGTTTTTTTTCTATATTATTATTATGGTTGTTTGTTCTCTTATCTTATCTTATTTACTCTTTTTACCATGCTTTCTTTGTTCTACGTATTATTATTATATTATTCTTATTACTATTTTCACGATGTGCTTCTTTTACGCAATGAAAATCTCTTATATAAAGTATTAATATTAAAAAATCAAATTATATTATAAGGAAGTAAATTATTTAAAGTATATCAATTAAGTAACTTAAAATTCAGAGATGGCAACGGCAACGGATTGGATGTCATCGTGGGAGATAGAAACCTTGACGTTCTTAACACCAGCTTTATCAGCAGCGGTCTTAGCAACACCAGATAAGGCAACTTGTGGAACACCCTTAGAGTCTCTCAAGATTTCAATGTCTTTCAATGAAGCACCAGCACCCTTAGATTCAACTTGTAAGGATTTAAAAACAGCTTCCTTGGCGGACCAAGTACCTGCAAATGAGGATTTTGGTGATGGTGACTTGTTACAGTACTCGATTTCAGAACTGGTGAAGTTTCTTTCAATGAAAGTCTCATTGTCGATGTTAATAGCATCGATTAATTCAACATCAACACCAACACCTTTACCACCGGAAACATCCTTGGTTAACTTAGACAAGATACTTGCTGTTTCACTTGAAGATTTTGAAACGAAAGAGTCATTGGATTGAATGGCTTTAGGAGTGAAAACGTATTTGTTTTCCTTGTTCATTTCAGCTCTAGCTAATGGATCTAAGTAAACTGATTGTTCTAAGTCATCAGAATATGGAGCATGGTCTTTAGCAACGAACATAGTGTTGTGGATAATAGCATTGTGCATGTATCTGTAAGAACGTTTGTAACGAGCTTCAACCTTAGCTTTATATTCTTCATAAGCGTCCTTGGATAAGACAGAGAATAAGTAATCAGAATGAACAGCAACAGCTTGAGCACCCTTTTGACCGAAACCGAAAGAGGTAACAGAGACAGCCTTAATACCAACAGTTTGTAATGATCTTGATGGGAATAAAACGTATTTGTAATCTTCTAAGATCTTATCAACGTTATCTGCGTTTCTGTTACCTGGAACTAAACCAGTTTGTAAAATTTGGATAGCACCGTTTAACATCCAAGCACCAGCAGCACCCTTTGGATGACCAGTTAAGAATTTTTGGAAAACACCAAAGACTGCATTACCTTTAGTTCTACCTAAGTGTTCCATCATTTTGTCGATAGTAGCAGTTTCATTCTTATCGTTAGCCTTGGTAGAGGTACCGTGGAAAGAACAAACGTCTAAGTCATCAATGGTTAAGTTGAAAGTAGCTAAAGCACCACGTAATGGAGCAATTCTAGGATCGTTCTTCCAGAATTCATTACCGAATTGTCTTTGAGCATCCTTGATTTGTTTCTTAGCTTCTCTGTGAATTTCTTCGGTTCTTTCAGATAAGAATTGAGCTCTTTCAGTTTCTGGTAATGATGCAGATTCTTCATTAGCATAGGATAATTCTTCTTCAACCCATTGTTTAACTTGAGTAGTTCTAGCCTTGATTTGTCTAGCTCTGTACTTGATGTCCATCTTTGGTGAGTTGTATTGTAATGAACCATGGTATTCTCTTGCAGTAGTCAAGATACCTTTACCTGGAGCAGGAACAGATCTACCAATCTTATCAGTAGCAGTAGAGGATAATGCCAAGACAGCATAGATTGGAACACCCATTTTAATGGCTAATTCAGCATTCATGATAATTTGAATACCAGCACCTTGAGCTTCCATGAAACCTGAACGTGTTGTTGTGGCTGGTCTAGACATTTCGGCTGGAGTTCTACCGTGATCGAATTCATCAAGAGCGTTAGAAGTGGCGTTCATGTTACCGAATTCATAAGAACCTTCTTCTTGGAAGTCATCGTAACCACCAACAATACAGATCTTAGCCTTACCAGATAAGATAGTTTCAATACCAACATCAATAGATTCAATAGCAGTAGCACAAGCACCAACTGGGGTCTTAATTGGACCAGATGAAGATAATAACAACATGTTAACCCAAGCAGACATGGTGTTGATGAAAGATTCTTGTAAGATATCGTTTTGAACAGGTTGATCTTTGTAACGATCTCTGAACATACCACGTAAAGCGGAAACACCACCCATACCTGAACCAGAACAGTTACCGACTTCTGAAACATGAACGTATTTGTAGAATTCAAATGGATCAGTAATACCAGCAGCTAATAAAGCTTCAACGGTAGAGACTAAGACGTATAAAGTAATTGGATCAACTTGAGAAATGATATCATCACCAATACCATAAGTCTTAGCGTTCCAACCAGTTGGGATTTGACCAGCAACAAGACGGTCAAATCTCAAAGCTTTTGGAATGTACAAAGTAGCACCCTTCAAGACTCTAACACTGTATTCTTCAGCACCTTCAACTGGGAAGACTTCAACGAATTCACCGTGTTGTAATTTATAAGATTCAGCAGTGGCTTTATCAGTTTCAAATGGAGCCAAGTCTTCTTGGATAACAACTTCTTGGATGAATTCCTTCTTCTTTGGATCGTAACCGTGGAATAATTCAGGTTCGACTAATCTGATACCTGCATGAGCTAAGATTTCTTCTTCGTACTTCTTCTTAACGTCTTTATCATCGACTGGTTCATTAGTCTTAGCATCAACCCAACCGGTGTAAGCCTTACCTTTGATCTTACCATTGAAGTATTTGATGTAACCCATAATCCAAGCCATTTCAATACAACCTTCTAATGAGAATTCACCATAGGCTTCCATTTCCCATCTAGTTCTGGAGTTACCCCATGGACCAACTTCAGCGAAACCGGTAACAACAATAACTCTTTCTAAGTCTAACATACCTTCTAAGTCTGGTGAGATTTCCTTGATTTCCTCATATGATTTCAATGTAGGGAATTCGAATTTCATGTTAGCCTTTGGTTGAACTTCAATCTTGTTGAAAGGACCATCAGCGTTATCACCGTTAATGACTTTATGATCAATGGCAGTTTCTTGAGAAACGGCTCTACGAATTTCAGAAGTTTCAGTGATTTCACTTCTTAATTTAGCGGTGAATTCACGTAAGTTTTCAATGAAATGTAAACCACCGTTCAAGTCAGCTAAGACTGGTGCATCTTCACATAATTGAGAGATTTCATGGGTCATTAAACCTAAGATGTTGAAAGCCATTTCCTTTTGAGAGAAAGTTCTAACACCTAATTTTTCAATACCCTCGGCAATCATGTTGTTACCGGACATTAAACCAGTACCTCTAGTCCAACCGATAATAGCACCACAAATGGTTAATTGAGAAGACCATGATTCAGAGTACCATCTGTTGAACAAAGTTTCTAAACCTAATTTAGATTCAGAGTATAAACCATCAGAACCAAAAGTACCGTGGTTTGGAGATAATGGTAAGATAACTTGAGCAGGTCTAGTTTGAATGTTTCTTTCGAATTTTTGTTTCTTAACTTCACCTAATAATCTCAATAAGTTAGTCAACATGATTCTGTGAGCTAATTCAGATTTAGAATCAATACCATCAATTTCAATACCTTGTTCAGGGATAGCAGCGAATGGAATAATAGCATCTAAGTCCCATTCTAAACCACCTTGTTTAACATCATCGTAAATGTATTTGATTAAAGCTTCAACATCTTGTTTAGAACCTTGGTTGAATGGAACAACGATTAATTGGGAACCAGCAGCACCATATCTTGAATACATTGATTGATAATATTCAGTAACTTTCTTGGAGTATCTTGAAGTGGTAACAATACATTTAGCACCACCGGATAATAAACCTTGTAAGACTTCAGCACCGATAGAACCAGCACCTGCACCTGTAATTAAGACGTATTTACCCTTGAATGTCATACCGTTAACAGCACCTTTTTCTAAGATATCTAAGAAGTTAGCAGTAGATGGTCTGTCATAAACCCAGTCACCCATCTTAGTCTTTCTCTTCAAGTGTAAGAATGGAACGGTTTCTGGTGGGATAATTGATGAAACAGGTTCTCTAATTTCAGAAGTATCTTTCAATGAGGCAATTTCATCAGTTTCAGCATCATCATCAGAAGAAATTTCATCAGATGAGGATTCACCTAAGACAGCATTAGTTGATTTTGAAACTTCAATTTCAGTTGCCTTTTCAACAAATTCTAATAATTGAGCATATAATTTGTTGAATTCTAATTTTGATTCAGTTGAAGCTTGCTTGGAAATAGCTTTGTAAACTCTTGCTAAATCTTCTTGAATACTTGGTTGAACTTCCTTGGTTAATTCACCACCTAAAGCCATTTCACGAACGTATTGTTCTAATTTTCTAACTGCAGGTCTGTTAACTTCTTCATAAATAATGTTACCCTTGACATCAACAGTAGTCTTTGGACCAGTTGGGTAAGAGATATCCTTGTAAACAGGTGGGTGGTTTAAGACTTCCATACAGTTATCGGTTAATTGTTGACCTAATTTCTTAGCCAATTCATAAGTTGGACCCTTTTGAGTTGGAGTGTGGTCAAGATGGTATTGCATGAAATCGATTAAAGTTGGGTTAGCACGGTTCATGATTTGAATACATTGAGTAACAGTTTCTCTATCAACACTGGTTAATTTACCAAAGATGATATCATAGTACATTGATAAAGAGTCTTGTCTAGCCCAATTCCAGTAAGAGTCGTAAACTCTTGCTTTCAAAGCAGAGAAGACAGGCTTAATACCAGTAGCATAAAATTCACCGTGTTCAGTAGCCCATAAATCTAATTCTTCTTGTAAAGCTTCAGTAGCTTCCTTTTCTTTAACTAACAATTTTTCACCCTTAGTTAAATCTAATTTCAAGTAACGAGCTAAAGTTTCTAATTGTTGACGAGCTAAATCTTTGTTTTCTTTGTTTAAAGCTTCTAAAGCAGCAGAATCAACAACAGCACCACCGGCACCGCCAGCACCACCTGCACCACCTGCAGAAGCAGAGGCTAAAGTAATACCTTCTTTACCAGCGTATTTTTGAGCACAAGAGTCTAAGTAAGCTTTAGCATCATTTTCAGAACCAAGACGAGAAGCAGGTTCTTCAGTTAAAGCATAAAGCAAAACAGAATCTTGTCTACCTTGTGGTAAACCCCATCTAGTTTGCAAGTATTTTCTAGCAACACCAACAGAGAAACCACCAGGCATCTTAGAAGACATTAATCTTGCAACTAAAGAGTTAGTTTGTTTACCTAATTGACCATTGAAACTGTCTTGGAATTGATCAGCTAATTCTTGTAATGGAGTATCTTCTGGTTTTTCAGGAGTTGAACCAAATTCTTTACCTAAGTCACCTAAGATTTCATTTTGAACAGTTGATTTACCACCGACTAAATCTTTAATTGCTTTAGACATTGGAATTTCATCCAATGATTTCTTTAATTTATGAGCAACTAAAGTTTGTAAGATCAAGGAAGCTTTAACTGGAGAATCAGCGACTTCTGCGACTGGACCAGAAGGAGCAGCAGCTGGTGCAGCTGGGGCAGCTGGTGCAGCAGCGGCAGGAGCAGGAGCTGAAGTTTCAGCTGGAGCAGATGCAGCAGCAGGAGTAGAGGCAGCAGCAGGAGGAGCAATATCAGCAGGATCAGGGGTATAGTAAATCTCTTTTTGATCTTTTGAATAACACAAGACTTGTCTTTGTAAAGATAAGGCAGCATCATAAGATTCATACTTAGATTTAATTGTTCTTGAAGCCATACCAGCTAATGTTGGAGAAGGACCAATTTCGACAACTCTTTCAGTATTGTAATCCTTTAAGAAAACATCTTGGGTTTCAATCCTGTAGTATTAAAATTGAGTTAGTAATTGAAGGGGGGTTGACTAGTTGTTGAGACACGGTTTAAAAAGACATACCATCTGACTGGAGAAGCGAATTGATAAGCTAAAAGTTCTGTTAACAGAACGTGGGAAAGTTCTTGTTCAATTTCCGGACGCATGTTTGGGTTAGAGTACACTTTGTCTGGAAGTTAAGTTGATTAAGAGAGTGAAACAAGAGAAAGAAGTAGTTTAAACAAGGGAAACAAGAGATAAAAAGATGTAAATTTAACGTGCATACAAGAAAAATTACATAATATTTTTTTTCTTTAACAGCCAGCCAGAGATTGTTGGATTTATTTATGTTGGGTTGACTGTTGATTATGTAATTGTTTTAAGAGAGTGAAAAATTTTTAGGTTGAAAAGTTTTTCTTAAGAAGTTCAAGTTACTTAGTTAGTTATATACCAGTTACTTATACTACTTCTTTCTCTTATGGGTTAAGAGATCACAAGTGTATAGTTAGATATATCTAAGTATATACGTTTAATAAACTATTCTCCTGTATTAACTTATTTCTTTCACTTAAATTATAGAAACACTCTTCAATGAGAAGAAGAATACCAATGCGATGCCTTCTCGTCTATCCGAATATGTCTTCTCCTAGAGGTAAATGGCATATTCACAATGTTCATGGTTGTATGAGAAACTTTTCGCGTTGGAAGATTAATATTCGGGTGTGTTGGTTAGGATAAGGGTTTACTCTTGTCTTGAACAGCCCCCGAATTAGGATTACTCCACACTGTTTTGATTAGTTTTGCGGAACAATATCACTATAGTACTAAATCACCTTCCTAAATTTTACTTATATACTATTACTGTAACTACTGTAACACAACTAATTTATAACAATTTGTCTATTAAGTTTTGAAAAGACACTAAAGTAAAGTAATGAAAAAAAGAAATAAAAGGCAAGAAGTAATAATAATAATAATAATAATAACAAAAGGTCTATTTTACTATGATAAAGTTATTTAATAGATCAAAATTAAATCAATTTTTAACAGCACCAACAACAACACCAACAACAACACCTACAATAATACAAATTAATATAACAACAACCCAAAAGATAATCCATCTTAATTTTCTACCTTTTTTAGCATGATCACGAGCTTTAACTATATTTGCATCACCTCTTTCAACATGTTTTTGTGCAGCTTGAACATTTTCTTGAACTGTATCAAATTGTATATCTTGTTCAAATACTAAATCTTGTAAATCAGAAAATAATTGATTTAATTCAGCTGCTAATCTTTCAGTTCTTTCAACTTCCATATGTCTTGCTTGAACTTCTTGTAATACAGTCATTGCTTCACCTTTTCTATTTGATTGTCTTATAGCATTATCAAAGACTTGTTGATTACCTGAATTATAGATGAAATCAGAAGCTTCTTCATCTGTTGCTTCAGGGTTAACAATCTTATATTGATTAACTGCTTTTTGTTGTGATGCTTGTTTATAATTATCTTCTGTTACGGCTAATTTTTGAATCAATGATCTGAATTGTGATGTTAAATTTTCGGCTTGCTTTTGTTTATCAGTATCAGTACCACATAATTTGTATAATTCTTGTAATTTTGGCTTGATTGAATTTTGTTGTAAATTTGAGATATTCAAACTAGTATTATCTAATTGTCTCTTAAAGGATTCAATTTCTTGTGAACCAATTGCGTTCAATAATTCCATTTGTAAATTTGATAAACGATCAATTAATGAATTATAATCTGATAAATCATCTTTAATGTTTTGAATCTTAGTAAAGAATGAATTACCTTCATTATTTGTTAATTCATAACTATTATCTTCAGCATATGGATTGTTTGTAGCATATGGGTTTTCGTACTTTTGGGTGGTGGTTAGTATTATATTCAGGGGTCGAGCGTTTGATGTTTTAACGGTGTTCACTTCAAACAATCAACAGTATAATGTAGTTTAACAACTATTTCACCATTTGCAACCTTTCAACCGGGTATTACTTATCAGTAAACACGGTAGAATGAGACCCTTTAAACCTATGGAAAACAAGGATAAAAATAACTTCATACATCCGATGAAAGGTGAGTAGAGATGACTATCCAACTATACTAATTGATTGATTGAACGTGTAATCCATTAACTGATAGCAATACATACATTATTATAACTCATATTGATTGATAATTGATTAGTATAATAAGAAAGAGAGTAGTAATAGTACTAGTATATAACTTTAAGTAACGTAACAAGTATCCTCCTACCTAATACAAATTCTCTCTCTTCTTCAAAATTTTAAATATTTTACTCCCTGTGAAGAAAAGAGAGTGAAAAGGACTGTCCCTTTCTGTTCTGCCTAATAAAAAATAAGAAGAATTGCCTGATTGGGTAATTGCAGTGTTTGTCAATTGCCTAATTTGGTTTTAATTGGATTTTAATCTTCAAGACACTACTCTATTGGAATGGAATGGAATGATACTGAGATGGGTGGGTGATATTGAGAGTATACAAGGTAATGCTTGATATAGAGTATATATACTAGGCAACGCCTCATCATGTCATTTCACTCAGTATAATCAAATCAAACGCCTACATGTCGTATAACACTACACGTATATCTATGACTACAAAAACCAGGCGCAGTAACCGACGGTAAGTTTCAGAATTTTATTTTAGTAATACATTATAAAATTATACAATTATGAGCGTTTAGCTTATTTAAGAGAACCAAGTAGTATCGATATTTCCATATTTCCTTGAAAATTCATCAGGATTGAAATCCTCGATATATTTAATAGGATCCAACAACTTATCTTCATCTATCTTGTTTTTGTAAAATGATGAGAATAAGAACATGTATTTGTATACGGCAAAGAATGTGTATACTGTGGCAATTGATGATTTTTGTGTATTGTAGAAAAATCCATTAAGGAAAGGAATTAAACATCTTGCGTCTTTGAATGGTAAATTGATCTTTTCTCTTGTTATAACTAGTTCTGGGAAATTGACGTTGATCTCGTTTTCGTAGTTGAGGTGTGGGAACATTAATGCTTCAATACAGTTTATGTCTAAATCGTCTATAATCAATTTCAAATCCTTGCCTGTGTTCCCATTACTAGTAGGTGACTCAGCGTTAACTTTACCATTTCTCTTCTCATTCGCTAGTTCTTCTACAATGAATGAGGTCAAACTTTGCATGATTCTCAATACTAATGATCTGATATCTAATGCCACAACTTCAACCTCTTTCTTGTTGGTGTTTGTCTTAGTCTTTGTCACTAAGTGATTCATCCTAGTTAAGATTATAATACACAGAATAATCAGTCTTTTCAAATACCTTTGCTCGAGCTCAACAATCTCTGCCTGAACTGATTCTTTCAAGTTCTTAAACTCTTCTGAGTTCTTGAACTCTTTCACTATCTTATACGTCAATCCATACAGACACAAAATCATATCGGATATTTTCATCTTATACGCGAAGCAAATAAACAGTTGATTCTCAGTATCTATAGAATCTGTGCTGTTTATACGCAAGTTATTAGGCAAGTCTTTGAATGCGAAAGCATAGTATTTCTCTAGTCTCAGAATCAAGTCTTCTATCTGTAATAAATCAATCTTACCATCGATAGAATCAGGTTTTGAATTTATCAACTCGTTTGTCTCTCTATAGAAATTCGTAATGTTTTCCTGATGTTTGATATTACTTGGCTTTGTAGTGAATGTTGAATTATAAATCAACGGTGGTGTTCCTGAAGTGAAAGAAACTTCAGCATCGATATACTTCACAAAAAGCCAAGCTCTACGCCAATCTTCATCTGAGATATAATGCAATACATCACTCTTCTCTGAACCTGGGTTCTTTAATACGCCCAATAATTCAGATCTTTCTCTATGTAACCCGATATCCAGTGCCATTCTAGTAGCACTTGCCGCAAAACACGAAGAGTCTTTCAAATCACCACATTCGTATATTTTCAAGTTTCTGATACGAATGAGGTAGAGTAATAACTCAGTGAAGAAACCAGGTATGCTCGTCTTACGTTGAGATCTTGCTATATCGAGTAAATGATCAATGAACCAGAATGATAATTCATCTTTGTCTTCCCATATTTTGTCTTCGTCACTTTGTAAAATTTGTCTTAGTTTAATAACGACTAGTACGAATGCTATCCTTGCGAAATCTTGCTTCTCATTGAATAATTTGATAACCACATTGTCATTGACATCGTAGTGGAAATGTAAATTGAAGCAGTACATTAGCAGGGTTTTAGAGATGAAGAAGTTGTATGGTTTGACATACTGAAAGAAGTCGATTAACATCTTCTGAAGGACACTATACTTTGGTAAGTAATCTTTCAACATATTGAATATTTTCTGCTCCTTAACGTTCTTAGACTCAGGAAAAGTCTCCGGGTCAGGCAAGTCTTTAAACAAATCTATATCCATCTTGACGTATTTCTTAGCGATCTTGTCCTGGAATCTATCCTTCCATTGTCTTCTTTCCTTTTTAAGGTTGTTCTTGAACCCACATATGACTTTAGACATGTACTTATCGTCAACGATAAAAGTCCTCCAACAAGAAGCTCCGAAGAAACATATGGATGATCTTTTCTCAACAAGGTAACAACGGTTGAATACTTGGAATCTGAGGTATTGAGCTTCCTTGATGTTTTCTAATATACTTGAAGTGCAGGTTCTAGATGAATTGGTTTCTTCATACTCATCCTTGACATCAACGTCCATTTGATCAGGCACTAGTTTCAATTGTCTACGCAATGCCTTGATTTGTTCACGTAATCTAGCATTCTCACCACTGAGTTGATCAACTGTAGTGACTAACTCCTGATTATTATTATACAAATCTAACCCATACCTGTTCCCACAAGCCATAATCTGCTGTTGTGGTGGTTGTCTAATTTGACAATTCGTCATTGGAATCCTCATTCCATTTTGTAATTGTGCATTTGATGGTGATGTTGATGAAATAGCAGGTGATGGTAGTACCATTGATGATTGTATTGTTGTACTTACTGAACCAGGCATACCAGGTGAAGGACCAGTTGGTGGTGTATACTGCTGTTGCTGGTGTTGCTGTGAAGGTTGAGGCTGGCTTAAATGCAAGCCACGCATATCGTTATTTATACTATTACTATGCTGGTGTAATTGTGGTGGTGGTGGTGGTGGTAATGCGTTGATATGACCAGGTTGTTGAAATTGATGCCTCTTTGCTGGTGGAGGTGGTGGTGGTGGTGGTAGTGGTAAGGAATTCATACCAAATTGATGTTGTTCCGTGGACGCTGTGGTTGTGCTTGTCTTTGTGGTTGTTGTTGTGATTTCCACTTTCACTTTTGATGATTGAGATTGATTGTCTCCGGAGTACTGATCATGGGATAACGATGCCGATGATGATGAGGATGAGGATGATGATGAAGTGGAATTTGTAGTAGTGTTCGCAGTGGTACAGTTAGTAGTGGAATTAGCCGTACTACTACTGTTATTTGTAGTACTATTGGGCACCCCACTAGAATAAACACATGAACCGGGCTTTAGGTTGTTTTTTGAACAAGTACCACAACAAGGTTTCTTTCTATCACATTTAACTTTTCTTTTCTTACAATTTAAACATGACACACTTGGTCTATTTCTCTTACGCTTTAGTGGTAATGGACTATTCCCCGAGATTTCAACTAATTGATTTGACTTATTAACACTTGTTGTATAAAATGATGGTTCTTGTTGAATATTGTAGTTTAGCCGACTATTAGCATTTGTACCAGTGGTTGTAGTGGTCGTCGTAACTGTACCTTGAGCTCCGGAGTCTGTTCTGTATGGTTTCTGATGTGCAGACTGTTGTTGCTGTTGATGTATAGTAGGGAAAGGGTAAGGAAGTTGATGTCCTTGGGATTGTTGCTCTGATGGCATGTTGCTATTAATAGTCATCAAACTGATGATCTGTAGTATTAAGGAATCAACTAATGAGAGGAAGTAGTAGTGATAATATATCAAGAAGGTTGTAAAATAAGGTACCAATTAACAATATCAAATATCACCGATAATTTTAGTTAATTGGGAAAATAAAAAGAAACAAGAGAAAAAAAAGAAAAGCAAAGAAGGGAAGGTAAAGTGTTCCAAGTTTTGTTTTGTTAGATCCGAGAACGCTTTGATTTGCAGCTTGTGCGTTAGGTGGGATAACAGTGTATTGTGATACTCAAACCGAAGTTCTTAGGAAGTATCTTGTTCAAATATCGCTCTCTTTTCCCAGTTATTAACACTCAATGATAATTTCGATAAGGAATAAATAAAATCTGTAGAAGCGTTTTTTTTTGATACCGAAAAATATCAACAGAGAAAAAAAGCTTAAAATCCTAGTGTATCTCTATCTACTGTGTGCTGTGTGTACTGACAGCTGTTTTTCTAATTTCCGTAACTTCTTTTCTGTTGGATTATTCCGGTTTTCCTGATTGTAGGATGTACTATATTATAGTATATTGTGCTTTGTGCTTCGAACTTACTTGAAGACGTAACTTATGTAGAAATCCAAGTAGTTCCCAAGAACAAACGAACAAACAAACAAAAGGAGAAAAAAGATTTTTATTTTCAGTATGTTTAAAACCGAAGGTTGTTGAAGACAAGGCACTATTCTACAACAAAGCGCGCAAAGCTGTTTGTTTGAAACAGGAAACAATTTTAGTGTATGAATAATAATAATGAAGTTAAAATCTACAAGAATTTGAGGTAGAATAAACGGTCGGTACTAATAGTACTAATAAGGTTTAGCTGTTAGTCGTAAATTTATCCGTTTTTAGTAGTAAGATTTGGGATGTATGTGGTATAGTATAGTAAAAAAATATCACTACCCTGGCTATATAGGGTGTGGGCTGTAATTAGTAGTCAATTAAAACCCACAGAGCACAGGTAGATCAGCATAGAACATGATGGGAACTAGAATTTCTTTTTTCAGCTAGCCTGAACAGGACCGGAAAGGAGATGGTTTCCCTTGTTATTTTTATTTTACCAGAATTTTTTTTTTTTTTTGAAGCATTTGACTAAATAAATTCCGCTTTTTTTTTCCTTTTTTTTTCCTTTTTTTTATAAAGCCGTTTTTCAAATTTATCGGCTTTAAAAAAAGAGATGTTGTCAAGTTAATGATCTAAATTAAACGTATTATAGTCTTGTGCAGATCATCTACATGAAAAAGGTCATTAATACAAAGTGCAAGATCTCAGGTACAGGCATGTAGGAATGTACAAGCAGGATAAAACGGAGAGAAAATCAAGAAAAAAAAAAGAAAAGAGAGATTGATACTCTCATAGGAGATAAAGCCTTGTGTCTTTTCGTGTACATGTAATAAGAACATATTGTAAGAGAAAAAAAAAATTTCATTTACATTTACTATTATTGTTTTTCATGTACTCCTTCAAAAGTAAATGGGACATATTTTCTCTTATATTGGTCATCTTGGACTAAATTTGAAGATTAGTGTTGGAGATGGTATTGTAAGTAGCCGCCTTCGGAATTAGTTGCTTTCTTTGTCCTTGTGTTCATTATGAAAGTCTCTGTTTTTCTAATTAGCTGATTAAGTGGTAGAATTCCCCATTAGATTTAAAACTTAATACAAACGTACTAGATTTTCGAACGATGAACTGATCACACTAGCCAAGTGAAGTAAGGATAGATCCGGAAAGATATGCACATCAACGGCTACTTTTCAATCAGATACATAAAGAACATCAGTCTTCCAATTACAGTATATTGTTATTCTTGGCCCTCGGAAAAACTGTTAGAATATTATGAAAACATACAGAGCCTCATATTAAAAATAAAACTGGCATTATATACAATGTAAGGTGCCGTTTAAGAAAGAGAATATTATTCTTTTTCCTTTCTTCTTCTTCGTTAAATAAAAAAATTGTCCGTCGGGGATTACCTTAAATGGTTAAAATAATCTCCGATCTATTTTTGGTAGTTTTGTTTTGTTTCGTTTGACTGGTGTGGGTATAGTGTAGTGTTTCCCTTGGCAGTTGAAATTGAAGTTACTGTGTGTATATTTGGCAAGGTGAGTTACCTATACTCCAGAGTGTATTAGAGATAAAATAGATAAAGCACAGAAAGCACATTATAACATGCAAAAACTCCGATATCCATATCGACATCGCGCAAAATGAATTAAATTTGGAAACACAAAACATTCGCAACACGCGCGTTGCGTGCGCGCTAAACGATAATTACGCTAATTAGTCGCGCAATTTTATTCTTTTTCTTTCTTCTTATTGTTTTAATGTAGTGAAGAGAATGGGAATCTCCGTAGTATTTTTGAAGGTGGTTCCATCTCTGCACCAGTTAGTGATCTATATTTCATCGCCTAGAAAAATATTAAAAATAGAGCAAGTGAGTCTGTAGTCTGTAGTCTGTTTATGGCGGCTATTGAATTTATAATCTTGTGAGTTTGTTAACCTGGAATCGGAAGGAATATTGTGTGAGCTTCTTCTTAGGAATTTGGCTTACAAGACTATACTTTCAGTCATAATACCAACAACACAATGACAACAGTATGTCTTTACAATCTAAATCATGGCGGTGTAGTAGTTTAATATCAAGGTTCCCCCGCAATTTCAACAAGGTGTTCCATAAAAGTATCAGCAATGAAAGCTCACTAGAAACAGATGAAACAGACAAAGAGGTTCATCCAATAGAGACTAAAGATGAAGAACCCAAACAATCAGCATGGTCAGTTTGGTTTGTGGTGATTTCTATCTTTCTAGTAATGTTCCTATCAGCACTAGACCAAACCATAATCGTCACTATCATACCTGAATTAACTAAGAAATTTCAAACTGATAGCTCAAATTGGATCATATCAGGGTATATGTTGCCTATGTCTATACTAAGTTTGATCTATGGTAGATTATCATTCATGTTCGGATCTAAGAAAGTTGTCATATTCGCTATAGTCATATTTGAAATAGGTTCATTGATTACTGCTCTCGCTCATAATGAAATCCAATTGATCTTGGGAAGGGTTATTTCCGGAGTGGGTTCCTCGGGAATTACAACGTTGGTGTATTTGATAATCAACGAGATTTCAGATTTGAAATACAGGAGCTGGTTTTTCAATATCGTGTCTATTGCATTTGCTGTGTCTTCGGTTTCAGGGCCTTTATTAGGTGGTGTTTTCAGTAATAGTTCAAAATTGACTTGGAGATGGTGTTTTTATATTAATTTACCTATTGGTGGATTTGCTTTGTTTATTTTGATTATTGCTTATCATCTGAAAAGTGTTACTGCTACTAAAGGATTTCATAAGATTATACGAGAATTGGATTTGATAGGACTTGTATTGTTGATTTGTGGGCTTACTTTGTTATTATTAGGTATTTCATTTGGCAACCAACATGAATATGGATGGAGATCAGTTAGTTGTATAATATGTTTTATCATTGGTGGGATCTTGAGTTTGTTGTTCTTGTATTATGATTTCAAAGTCTATGATAAATTCAATATAGATGGTGAAAAGACATACCCTTTATTACCATTGGAGATCTTGAAAGTATCATCTTGTACCATAACGATAGCAGGATTGTTCTTATTTTGGTCAGAACTCGTGTTTATTATAGGATGTGTCTATTTATCAAATTACTTACAATTCATTCAGAAGCTAAATCAGTGGAAGACAGGTGTTTTCTTACTTCCGATGATTATATCAATAACTATCACCTCGACAATAATAGCATTTATTATTACAAGGTTCAGCAAGATCAAAATTTTTGGGGTACTAGGAGGAATACTATCACCTATTTCAGTAGGTGTCATAAGCATACTTGATGAGAACTCAAGCAATTTGAAAATCCTAGCATTACAAGTACTAATAGGTGTTTCATTCGGACTCACGATTCAACCTGGAATGATGTGTGGACAAATACCAATTGAATTGAACTATAAAGAGAAGGAGAATTTTGAGAAGATGATGAATATCGGGACGAGTTACTTAGCTTTCTTGAGAGGTTTAGGTGCTGCTTTAGGATCGATGATTGGGTCTGTTATTTTCGATACTGTTATAGTAAACAGGATAAGCTCTTATGTTAGTCAGGGTAGATTGCCTCATAGTTATTCGATTACAGATATATTAGATATTGTAACAGGTGGTGATTACAACTTGTCGGATGGGCAAGAGAGTTTAGTTCTGAAAGGTGTGGTGCATGGGTATCAAGTAACAATGCTCTGTTGTATAGGTTTTGGAGTTGTTGAGTTAGTGTGTTCGTTGTTTTTGAGTAATGATAAAGTGCCTAGTAATAGTAATGATGATGCTAATGTTAGCGCTGATGTATAAATTATGTATATATAGATGAAAAATTTAATATTTTGTGTTTCTATCTTTGGCTTAATGCTTTTGGGAAGGGTTTTAGTGTGTTTGCCAGATAGACAAATTACAGTGCCAAAAACGTATACACAGTATACTTCAAGTACTATTTTATATAATAAGTAACTGGAATGCCCGTTTCAAGTAGGTTATAATGCTAGAAGGTGTACATCAAATCACTGAATAAAACACATAAAATGTCTTACCAACCCCACACAATAGAAGATTCTCGTTTTTTTTTTCTTTAGCTGTCTATTAAGAATTCTATATCGCGTAGTATAAATTTATTTCATCTTGATCCTATACGTATGATGTATATTGATCTTACAAAAGGACAAGCAAAATTTGTACAATGACCTCATTCCAACCACTAGAGCATCAAGCTGCAGGCCATGCGGGAACATTACAGAGTTCAGATGGTGTCTTCTTTTCAAAGCCTACTAATAATCAAGAACTTGAATTTTACACCAAGATGCATGAGAGGAAACTGAAAGAGGATAATGAAGATGTTGAACTAGGTTCTAAATTGTATCATTGGATGCCTGATTACATTGGAACTTTAGTTCCTGGTATAACTGATCAATTACGTGATTCTTCCTTGGATAATGTTGATCAGAAAGATAAAGAGTTGATCATGAAAGTGAGAGCAGATAGTAGTTCATCGAAAACTAATGATAGTGATAAAGTATTTATAGTGCTGAAGAATGCATTGCATGGGTTTAAGAAACCAAGTATATTGGATATCAAATTGGGGAAAGTCTTGACGGATGAGAATACGACACCTGAGAAGACAGCAAGGTTGCAGAAAGTAAGTGATTCTACCACAAGTGGATCATTGCATTTTAGAATCTGCGGTATGAAGATCTTGAATGATGATCGTTTGAAAGTGCCTGAGTTTCCTATAGATGGGATTGACTACAGTGAATGCTTAGATGACTGGGAGGAAGAGTATATGGTGTTCAATAAGCTATTTGGAAGAAATCTGACGAAGGAGACTGTAGGGGAGGGACTCAGACTGTTTTTCAGGTATAATAAACTACCGAAGAAGATTCAAGACAAGGTTATAGAGATGATGGTTATGAGATTACAAGTGTTGTATAACTGTTTGCTTGATGAAGAAGTGAGGATCAAGTCTGGTAGTTTACTATTTGTATTCGAGAATGATGTGAGTCGATGGGAAGAGATGCAGTATGAGGATCCATTGATTTTTGAAAAGTTTGAGAATGAAGATGAGGATGAGGATGACGAGGAAGAGAATGCGGAAGGAGAAAGTCCATTGAGTCTTTTACAATTGATAGATTTCGCACATTCAAAATTGGTGCCTGGTGAAGGATACGACGAGAATATATTGATTGGAGTTGAAAACTTATTTCAAATCCTTGAAACTGTATAGACATATTATATAAAGTGATTAGAATTAGAATTTGTTTTTCATTGTTCTTAATTTATCCATGATAGAAGCAGGATCAGACAGACCTGTAGCTTGTAACACTTCAGGATCTTGAAGTCTCATGAATGGGTTGAACTCTTTTTCATCACCTATGGTGAATTTTCCAGTGGTGAATTCATTCTCAGAGCAGAATTTTTCTAATTTTTTCAAGGCCGAGTTGTTCTTCAAGACCGATTTGGAGAAATTGACATTGCTCTTCGTGTATTCATGACCTGGGTACACTACGGTGCTTGAAGATAATGCACCTAATACTTCATTCAAAGCATGGTTCATCTCTTCACCTGTACCTTCGAAGAATCTACCACAACCTGAAGTGAATAGAGTATCACCTGTGAACACGGCTTTTTCACCAGTCTTTGAGTCCTTGGCATAATAGCAAATTGAATCCTGTGTATGACATGGTGTATGTAATGCGGTAATCTCAACATTTTCACCAAGTTGAATAACTTCTTCATGTGATGGTGTATATGAAACACAAGGTGAATCCTTACCGGCTATAACTGGTAATCCACTGAATTTTGAGATCATTTGCTTATTACCACCAGCATGATCATAATGATGATGTGTATTGACAATAGCGACTAATTCTATATCCATCTTGCTCAATTCAGGTATGACTTCATGAGGTTCAGCAGGATCAATTATCCATGATTTCTTTGTGGATTCATCTGTTAAGACATAGGAGTAGTTATCGCCACTTCCCCATCTCATAGGAATGTATTTGATATGCATCTTGCGTGATTGTTGTGAATTAAACGTTGATTTTCTGATTGTGTTTTTTCCTAGGCCAATGCTTTTGGTCAATTGACTTAGCATAACTTTTTCAGAGCCAAATTGGTTGATCTTTGAGATGAGAAGTAAGATATAAGAAGGTAAGTAGGGTATGTACTACAATACACCCATCAATTTCCTCTTATTTCCATTTGCCTCTCTATCTTTTTTCCCAGAAAAGCCGCTCTCTATCGTCTCGTTGAAAAATTTCACTGCCCCCTTTTTCACTATGGGATGGGCGGTTGTTCATGGTACTATTGTACTAGTTGATAAGGTCAAGTATACAAGTATTCAAGCCCACAATCACTAATACACACCACACAAGTCAAATAAATAAACGTTTATTAGAAGCTAGTTACACAAATAATAAAAAAGAAGCATAATGGGAAGGAAATAATATACAAATTTGATGATAATTCGAAATGAAATTTTTGAAAGCTCAATGTTTTATGTATATGGATGAAATCAGCGAGTAGAGTTTGAAAAAGGTATGCAGTATATAAGTATGTAAATGATGAAGCAAGTGTAATTTGATAAGCTCAAGCTTCATTAGTCAGTGTAGTGTACCCACCTGGAGTATTTTCACCATGATCAATACCTTCTTCATCTAGTTGTTTGATAAGTTTCTCCTTTTGTAATAATCTCCATCTTGTTAATTTTGCAGATTCATGCATTTGAAATCCAAAGATCTTGGGCACGAAGATGTTTGTTGTGTGAACTGGAATTAAGTCTGGGTAAGTTTGTAATAACATTGCTGGGAATGAGGTACCGAAGAAAGCACCATCAATTGATGCGTGTCTTGATGATTTTGGATTGTACAAGTCTTCACAGTTTGGACAGTATAATTTCACAGAGGCAACTCTTGGTATATCTGTTAGTCCCACTGGCAATAACGGTGTGAGTTTACAATAAACTCTGGCACAGTAACCAAAATCTCCATTTTTATACTTCGCACACATCTTGCCTAAACCTCTCATTGTAATGATGTATCTTGCATGTATTAAAGCATATAAGAATTTTGCACTTTCTTCAATTTGTCTCTTTGTATCCTGTGGTAGTTTCATATCAATTGTTGTCTTATCCGTTAATATATCAACAAGCACTGATATCTTATCAACGTATTGATTTAGACCTGTTAAGTTGAATCTATCAGTTATGTATTCAACATCGATATCACAGAAGTATTCATTACCGTGACTCTCTAAAAACCAATCAATCCAGTATTCAGTTGAGTCTGAATCTGAATCACTCGTATAGTTATCTCCACTGGCCATGCTTTATATGTGTATGATGTGCTTTTACTACTCTTTGTGTCCTAGCTTTCTAGCTTTTTTTGCAATCCTAATCTACAAAGTCTCTATCTCCAACGTATGACGTGCTCTTAGCCTTCAATCCTATTAATTGATGGTGATAAACCCAATAACCCAAATGTATCCCACCCCAACCAGCCTGTTGCACCCACTCGCAATCTTCTGAGAAGAGAAAAAATTTACAGAGAGAAGAAATTTGCACTTATTGAAATTGACAGTAGTTGACAATTTGACCTTGTAGAAGATCAGTACAGGACAAGACAAGACAAGAGTTGTTGTGCTAGTTGATGGGTGTTATAGTATAGGTTATAAGCATCATTGACTAGTTGAAGTCACTTAGAAATATACTATAGACACTCAATTATGTATCTACTGAGTATATCTATCGAAGAAGGTGCCACTAACGCTACCGTGTCACCTTCAAACGAGTACGTGGCCACGGCCGCGTCTGATGGAAATATCAGTATAAGATCAATGCAGAAGTTCAAGGATTTGATCGTGAATTCAGACAATTTAGGTGTGCAGACAGACTCACAGAAGAAAATTGAGGAAGATAAAGCAGTGAAGACAGAGGAGAAACCTGTGACTGACTCTCAATCCGAGTCAAAATCAGTGCCCGATGACAACACGTCTAAGAGTGAGAAGGAAGTTACACCAGCTCAAGATGCAAGCAAGAGTCCTACTACTCCGAAGATAATGACAAAATTACAACATCCTCCTTCCATAAACAAAGTGAAATACCAGGAAATTCAAAACCCAGATTTCTTAATTGGTATAAGAAATAGAAGTAGGGTATTGTCGTTGAAATATCCAAATAACAAAGTCAATGAAAATCTGTTGGTAGCCACATACAAAAATGGTGATGTTTACCTCATTGAAAATCCACATGAACCTTTCAAGATGAAAGTTATACTGCTTTTCAAAGTCGCCAATCAAACACTGGTAGATTTCTCTTGGTCTGCCGATGATCAACTTCTCTCATTCGCAACAACCAATAACGAGATTATAATATACGATGTTGTGTATCGTCATACTATCAAGACTTTGAAAATTCACGCTAACGAGAATGGTGCAGATACCACTATCAAGAGTGTTACATTTGATAAGAATATGGGTAAGTACTTAGTATCTACTGGAGATGATAAAATTACAAATATAATTGAGTATACACTTGAGAAAGATGAAGAGAAGGGAAGAGACTTCAAATACACAATAGTTCAATCATTTGATGATATAGTGGATAGAATAAAGTATAAGAAAGTCTCAATACGTAAAGTTTCTATTTCTAAGGATAATAGACTGATTTCGTTCCCAATCTCAAAAGGTTTGAAATCAACTGCCATCACTTTGTTATACAACCCATACCCAGATTCCGCAGATAAGCCAAAATGGAGACACAACTGGTGCTCATTATTCGGACACGGTTTCAGATGTTCAATGTCTCAATTCTCCCCTGTGATATACAAGAATACCCAGTATGAAGGTAAAGAGGGACAACCAGTACAAGAAAGTAAAATTGCATTAGAGAGTCAATTGAGCTATATTGTTGTGGCTGCATCGTCTGACTCGACTATCTCACTTTGGAACACTACTTCTGATGCTCCATTACTCGTGGCGAATGAAATATGCACAAATCCAATTACAGATATAACATGGAGTGAGGATGGTAAGTTAGTGTTTATCACTTCAACATCGGGTGAGCTTGTGATGGCTGTATTTGCAGATGGCGAGCTTGGTACTCCGGCTAGTAATGAAGTCACAGGTATAAAAGACATGAACTCAATTGCAACTAAGATAAAGCAAGAAACAGAGAACGAGAAAATTGAATGGGAAAACAAACGTAAGTCTAGTGAGGAAGAACAGGAAAAGAAAATAGAAGAAGAAGCGAAGAAGAAAGATGTCAAAGCACCATCCTCTAAAGAGCCTAGTCAGACAGTAAAGACTGAACCATCAACAGCAAAGTCGACTCCACCACCATCATCGGCAACAACAATCAAGAGCGAAGAAACCAAGTCTACTACAAGCGCCAATACCAAAAACACATCTAAATCAGCTCCTAAAAGAGTAGTTCCAACCAAGGTTGAGCCAAGCACTGTAAAACAACCAGTACCAAGTGTACCTAAACAAGCTATAACGACCAAGAATGGAAAGAAAAGAATCCAGCCGATGCTTGTGACAAACTCTTCATCCTCAGGTACAACGCCAAACCTGATTAGCACTAGTAACAACAACGCTTCATCCGCCGAAGCATTGAGATTGGCGGGTAAGAAAGGTGTTTCATCAATGGAATTTGATCCTCCTTCATATACCGCACCTAAAGACATAGTAGTGAAGGCTAACAAGATGAAGCGTGGATTGGATGACTCCAATTCAGCTCCTCCCACGGCATCAAAGAACAAGAAAGAAATTGAACCTATTGAATTCATTGGTTCCGTTGTCTTGAACCCATCAAATGCGTTTAGTAATGTTCGTATATCTACTGCGAAAGTTCGTTCAGTTATACGTCATCCTTCATCGACTGATGAGTCTTTATTCCTCGAGGTTAAGAATGGTTCTGGTAATGAATCTGCGCCTACTAGAATTGAGTTACTCAAGAAAGTTTCAGGTCCAGATTCCGGGTCGGGTTTGAGTAGCCTGAATGGATCCAGTCAAGCTAATGGTATCGACAGTAACAAGAATAAGTTATTATCGAACACCAATGAGAATGGTCCTACTTATAAACAAATCTTTGTTGATTTCATTCCATCAAGGGTTCACTTAGTCTCAGGAGGAGAAGGTAACTTCTGGGCCATAGCTACAATACAAGGTCAAGTGATTGTCTATAGTGATTCAGGTAGAAGACTCTTACCTCCTTTGATACTAGGTAGTCCATTATCATTCTTGGAATGTAAGAATGAGTTTTTGATGGCTGTTACCAGTATCGGTGAGATTTTCGTGTGGGATGTCCTCAAACAGAAAAGTTTGTTCCAACCTGCTTCATTATACCCATTACTGCAACCAATTTTCAAAGCTTCGAGTAACAGCGATAGTGGTAATAATGCTAATGGTAGTAGTAATAGCAATGGTATGGCTAATGGTTCCAGTGGCAATGGAAACCAATCAAATGTCATTGGTGGTGTTGTGTTTTTCAACGATGATGTTTTGTCAAGGGCTGAGAATTTGACAATGTGTTCCATAACACCAACGGGTATACCTGTTGTGACATTGAGTAATGGTAATGGGTATTTACTGAATAGAGACATGAACGCATGGTCGTTGATAAGTGACTCATGGTGGGCGTTTGGGTCTCAGTACTGGGACTCAACCTCGAGTTCACATGATTGGGTATCGGGGAGTGGTCCCGTATCACTTATTAACATCGTGGAAGGTCACACGAACGAGGAGATTTCGAGGAAGGGTAAGGGAAGATTCTTCTCAAAGATATCTAAAGTCATGATGATGAAAGAGGGTTATGAGAATTTGGAGAATGTTATTTCCTTGAATCATTTGGAGAATAGATTATTGATTTTTGAGTTATTGAATGATTCTAAGAATTTCAAGAGTCTGTTCATCACGTATGTTAAGAGATTGTGTCAGATTCCATTGAAAGGAAGGTTGAATGAGATTTGTAGAGAGTTATTGTTCCCATTGCCTGATGAGGAGAATGCTAAAAGTGATGATCCAAACACTATGGTTTGTGGTATCCCAAAGCATCAATTGCTCAGGGACACTATTATGGCATGTACCAAGTTCAGAGAAGTGCAGAGAATCTTATTACAATACGCATCTGCTATTGGTATTCTAGAGAATGAGCTTATTGAAAGCTAACTATGTACAGTATATATTCTATTTTGTCTATGTATATTATAATATAAATAAGGTCATTTTTTAATCATGAAAGCCCAAAAAGTTTATTGATCTCTTTGATGTTTGCCGAGGCGATTGATCTTGCCTTGTCTGCACCGATTGACGATAGTCTTCTCAAGTAATCTTCGTCTTTAATCAGTTCATTGTATCTTTCTCTTGGTTCTTTCAATTCCTCAATGAGTAGACTTGATGTGAGATCTTTGAGTTCTTTCTTGGTGAAGTCCTCCACCTCTTTAGCGATCTCCTCAATTGGTTGCTTTTTGATAGCACTGACGATAGTCATCAAGTTAGCGATACCTGGTCTCAACTCAGGATCAAAAGTTAACTTACCCTCAATTGAATCTGTAGTGGCTTTGTTGATCTTCTTAGTGATTGTCTTTGGATCATCTGTGATTGACATCTTTGATAGTTCTTCCGGATCAGACTTGGACATCTTTCTAGTTGGGTCTTTGAAAGACTTGATCTTGTTCGTTGGAGCGAGTAATGTCTGTGGTACTTTGAAGTGATCTTTTCCAAGTGCTTTGTTGATAGATTCACATAAGTCTCTTGTTAATTCCAGATGTTGTACTTGATCTTGACCCACTGGGACATGCGTGGAGTTGTATAACAGGATATCAGCAGCCATGAGTACAGGGTAAGTGAACAAACCGAGCTTCACTGCTCCTAAGTTATCAGCGATCGAGCTTGATTCCTTGAGTGAGGTCTTGCTCTTCCACTGAGTCATTCTGTTCAAGTGTCCCATACTGGCAAAACATGAGAGAATCCAATATAATTGAGAATGTTCAGGGACATGTGATTGGTAGAAGAGTGTAGCTACTTCAGGATCAATCCCGCATGCTAATATACTGGCGAATGCCTCGATTCTCTGTCTTTCTAACTTAGCGTAGTCTTGCGGGACAGTCAAAGAGTGTAAATCCGCAACGAAGAATATGAGCTTGATATTGTCCTGTGCTTGTGTGGATTTGTTCACTTTTTTGGTGAGGTCACCCCATACTCTAGTGGCACCGAGGTAATTACCTAAGTGGAAACTACCCGTTGGTTGAATACCACTGAATACTACAGAGTCTTTCGGTAGTTTGTAATTTGGGTCAGATACCGATGGGATGGTTTCCACTGTTGGTGTGTTGGAGTAGTGCCTTCTAGGGGTGTAACGGCATCTTGGAGTAAATCTTGCACCGCGCCTCACGAGCATCTTGTCGTCGTTGCTCAAGTATACTGTTTGTAGTATGCACTCGTAAGACATGAAGATGTACTCCAGTTACATAAAGTGGTTCTATCTTCAGCTTATCTGAAAAACTGAGATGCTTTTTACCAAGAGCGAGAAAAATGCCTGTTTTCATTACATTGAATTTGTTGTATTTTATTTATTAGTATTGAATTATATAATTATACACGAGCGGACAGCGGACTAAGCGAATGAGATGCCTTAGACAGTCTCAGGGAAAGGCATCTTTAAGGAAGCATATATCTCAGGATGATAGCTTATCAACTTCTTGAATTGATCAGGGTGAGATCTTTCGTAAACTTCAGGGTTGATACTCAAAGCGACTAAGAAAGTGACATACCCGCTTCTTATCGTAGCCAAAGTGACTTTTGAAATAAAGTATGATAAGACGAGTTCTAAGAGTATACCCACGATATAGTATTGTCCGTTGTTGTTATAGGTTGGGTTGGCGAAGAATAAGAACGCAGAGAGTAATCCAGCACTTGAGAGTGAGACCACGATAGCGTAGAATGAAAGTGTGCTTTCTAATAATGAATCAGAGATTAAGATCATGATACCTTTGTATCTCATGATTTCGAATGTGTCCCTGGATGATTGCAAGTAACTCTTACCATATAGTGCTAAGTATGAGTATGCGTACTTGTTGAAAAATCTGATCCATCCTTCAGCTTGCATTGCAATCCAGTCTAAGATTTCTAATAAGATGTACAAAGCGCATAGGAGTAATTGGTTGCCAGTACCTTCATTGTCATTATCTGCATATCCACTGTCATAGAATCCACCTCTTGTATTTCTACCGTTTCTTCTTTGTTGAATTCTATCTTTGGCAATGGTCAATACAACTCTCAAGGTACGTACACCTGCCACGAGCAAAGAGCCAAAACAGATTGAACCAAATGAGTAAGTCATTGCTCTCTTGAAAGCACCCCATGCTGGGTATTTTGGTGCGTTATCGCTTTGTTTACCAAAGAAGTACCAAGTTCCGTAAATACCACTTATTATAACATGTGTTAAGTTTGCGAGGACTTCAAAAATGAAGTAACCAACGAATAAAGTGTAAATTTCCATGAATAGGGAGGTGTTCGAAACACATACGCTTCCATCTTCACTGTATTGACAAGTATCTTGATCAATCTTCATACGGTCTAAGTAGACAATCAAAGACATTATGGAGTATGCGATACCAATGATACCTGATAAAATTGAGGAAATGACGGCAACTCCCAATGTGGATGGGTATTGAGACATGACTTCAATGACGGTCTTTAGCAACTCTGCTGTGAATTGTAAACGTCTCTTACCATAGCAGAAGAAGAAAATTGAACCAGCAGTGAACATAGCCATGAACAAAGCTAATAAGATTTGTCCAGAGGCAAATAACATCACTGTAGCGCAGAACATTGAGATAGGTATCAAGATATAACCTAAGCAGACAAACACAAATGGGAATTGCCATGCTAGTAATAAGGTTATTATAGAGGTTAAAACAGGTATTGTCACACCGATGATGACAAATCCTAATATTGAGCTTTCTCTTGGTTTAACACCTTCTTTTCCAGTTATATTGTACTCTAAAAGAGATACCACACCATGCTTTGAACCCAGAGAAGTCAAATCTCCAATACAGTAGAATGTCAGGCCACAAAACCCAATGATTGAAAGGACGAATATAATGGTGAATATCACATCGTTGTACCTTGGACGATCGATCTGGAATGATTCTTCAAAAGTTTCTTTCTCTAGTGGTTCTTTAGGTATATCGAAGTCGTATGGTGGTGGTGCCTCTTCAAAATCATCTTGATAAGGTGGCGGACTTGAAGGACCTGGTAGTCTTGGTGCCATATTGAGTGTAATTTATTGTGATTTGCAAGTTTTTAAAGTTATACAAGAATAGTCTAGCTAATGTAGATTCTAATATTCTAAAGTACAGATGTATTGTATAGTGTTGTATACCAGTATGATGGTAAAGAACAGGTTAAATACCATAGCAAGATAGTCATCCTCTTCTACTTTTCTCTTTTTTTCTGTTTTTTTCTTTTTCCTTTCAAAATTGAGATTTCCCTTTTCAGATTGACAAGATCACCGGTTTTCCGGGGTAATTTGGTAGTGTTGATAGGTTGTCTTATTTAATTGTTGAGTTGTTTGTTATATTGGTTGCTTATCAGTGATATATAGGTGTCGAGTATCTGATATACTACTATACTACTTTTGACTATAAAAAATCGGCCTCAAAATTGCCACTCAATTGCTTTCCCCACAAATCGATTCCCCTCATCTCAATTTGTGAATACATATGGGAGTATAGGACATAGTTGTCTTTGCTAAACAATGTTTCAGATAAGAGGAAAGCTTGCAAGGTCTTTAGTACTACCGAGCTACAAGCGCTTCTCTACAACGGCCATCTCATCAGCAGCACCAACTTTCAGTCAGACTATCTCCAACAACCTGCGAGACTGTGATCAACTGCTCACGACTAGATCCAAAACTGCCAAATTGATCTCATCTTTTTACTTAGACAATGATATGAAAATTGCATATACTGCAATGAGATGCTTCCATTTTGAGCTAGAAAGAATTGCTGGTGTTTATGGACTATCTTCAAGTGGTAGTAATGTCAAGACTTTCTCAACGAATAAATTTAAGTTTTGGGATGATCAAATTGAGTCAATTTTTAAAGATATAGAGAACACAGAAGTCAATTTTGGAGAGCCAATTAGTAATTTACTGAGGTATTCACTTCAAAAAGGGATATATTTAGACAAAAGTTTATTCAAGCAGATGATCAATTCGTTCTACTTGTATAGCAAGAATGAGAGAATCAATGGGTTTACCAGTATCGATAATGTTTGCTCATTTGGTGAAGGCGCATATTCCCCAATTATTTATTTAAGCCAGTACATACAACTGTCTCCAAATTTCAAGACATCTACCTTTACGAACAAGGTGCTGAACTTGGATCCCAATAGTGAGCTTATCAATAACTTGAAAGAGAATTTGACTGAAATAGCCGCTCATATTGGACAAGCGTACTCTATTGTGTGCATGATAAATTTTCAGAAATTTTTAGCTACTGAGAATGAACAGACAATATTACCAATGGATATACTGGCTAAACATGGCTTATCACAGGAATCACTAAGACGGCTAACCCCCAATGCTAAGTCAGAGGATACCAATGAGATAAGAGAGTCGTTACAGAACGTAATTTACGAGATTGCCATAATGGCAAACGATCATATTATCAGTGCACGCATGAAGTACAAGAATATCAAGGAAGATCTTGCCAACGTAGTAAACCAGTACTCAACAGAAGAGAACCATCTATACCGTGATTACAAAGCTATAAGAAGAGGTATACCGAATGCTGTACATGTTCCATTCTTACAAGCTGTCCCAGTGACTGGATTTCTCAAGACTCTAGAGAAGAGAAACTTTGACATACTAGATCCTAAAGTGGATACCACATTCTATACCCCTAGAATGATATACAGTTACTACTTCAAGAGTATATAATGATGTACAACTAAAATACCATAAACACAACATATTCCCGTGTAACAACATCTCACTCAACCCCATCGCTCATAATCCACTGAATTTCTTCCCCTTTGAAAAAGAACGAGAAGAAAGTTTGTTTTAGTATGTACGTATTGTATTGTAGTATACCATGGCTAAACCATTGATTTGATAGGTTATTGTATCAATTGTAGGTTATATTCACTTTAGGTGTACTTACAAGGGCATATACATACATAGTCTTTCTATTACTGGCACTGATATCATTTAACTGTGGTGAAAACTCGTTTTATATACTCATCTTATACACGTGACAAGAAAAATCAGAGCTAACCTTAATTTTGATCAACGGTCACAGAAGTCAGTAGTACAAGCTTAGTTATAACTTAGATCACAAATGGAAGTCACTCCTTTGAAATTGGCGGCGGTTGATCCGTTGTCATTTGTCATACAAGAATGCACGTTTATCACATCAATAATGAGAAAATCGTCTAAATGGTCGCAGTCTTCCTCAAGTGGCCCACTATCCGTGCTTCTAGGTACACAGCAACAACAGTACATGAGAGAGTCAACTCCTTATTTAGATGAAGATTTCCCTAAATTATCCAACTTCTTGAAATTCACAAGTAGTAACAACAAGAATAAAGATGATGATCATTTCTTAAGTGGATTTGTCGAATTGAGATCAATCCTGAGTAAAGTTAAGTCAATTGATGAGATAGATATACTTACACTATTACAACCATTTCTTATATTGATTAGAGCTCCAAATACAACAGGATACATAACAGGAATTGCATTAAACTCATTGTCCAAATTCATAAAGTACAAGATTATCAATAAGAATCAACCAAATATACTTCAATGTTTACCTCAAATTGTCTCTGCATTATCACATTGTAAATTTGAAGGCTCAGATCAAGCTCAAGATGATATATTATTGATCAAGATTTTACAGTTATTGGAATTGATTACATTATCTAACTTATCAGACTGTTTAACTGATGATTCAATGTATGAGATCGTGTCAACTTGCTTCTCTTTATCGATTAATAACAGAAGAAGAGAGATCTTGAGAAGCGCGGCTGAGACAACTTTGATTTCCATTACAGAAAGAATCTTTAAGAACTTAGATTTGATTGAGGTTCATGAAAGTGCAGATCACAATAAGAGAAGCGAATTAGAGGTTGAATTGACACAGACTACAGAATTACATGAATTACCTGATGACGTCATTGGCGGTAGTGAACCATTGAAAGAAGAATCTCAAAGTGAGGAGTCTACTGAGAAGGAGCCCGTTAAATCTGATACAGAGAAAGAATCAGCAGAAGTAGAAACACCTTCTACGGCGGTAGTTGAAGAAGAGGAAGAACAAAGTACTCCAGAAGGGTCAGTTAACTTATCCACATCAAATCCAAGCGCTGAAGAATTCGTACCATTTGGTTTACCATGTATGAAAGAGTACCTCAGTCACACAGTGGACATCTTATCACCTGATAATCAATTACGTTTCACTGAAAGTTCTCGTATATTATCTTTGAACATTGTCAATACCATCATTGAAGTAGCAGGATTATCTATTTTCAAACACTCTTCATTATTTTCATTAATCTCAGACAATTTATGTCATCATCTGTTACATATCATTCAAACTACAGACTCTTCTATTGTCTTACTTCCTGCCATGCAATTGTTCTTGAACTTGTACTTGACAATGTCAAACCAATTGAATATTCAACTTGAGTTAATGTTGATTGCTATAAGTAAGTCAATCCTTACTGATTTTTCAAATCTTGATGCAAAACTCAATAAATACAACGACAAGATCTTCAACATGGCCAAGAACGGAAAGTTTGAGATTGAGGTTCTCACTGAGAAGCAAATTGATGAATTAAGCAAGGAATTTTCAACAGGTCGTCACCCATCAGCCAAGGAAATATTTATTGAAACGTTATCTGTGTTATGGATACGTTCTCCTACCTTCTTCATTAACATCTTCAAGTCTTACGATTGTGATTTTGATAGAAGTGATTTGAGTGAAAACTTATTGAAACTCTTGTGTCGTTTGTCATTTTCTGATACAACTTTGTTTATTACAAATAGTGTCCCACCTTTATGTATGGAAGGTATCTTGTCATTTGTTGATAGCATTCATGAGAGAGTCAATACCTCATTGAAGAATGGTTTCAAATTAGATTCTTTATCAGAGATACATCCATTATTATTGAAACAGATCAAAAAGACAGATTTTATTGAATGTACTAAAGCATGGAATCAAAAACCTACCAAGGGTCTTGAAATGTTACAAGAAAAAGGGTTCATCAAGAACAAAGATGACATCAAAGAAGTCGCTAAATTTTTGTTTGAGAAATCAGGTAGAATTGATAAGAAGATGCTTGGTGAAGTGTTAGCCAAGCCATCAAACTTTGAGTTGTTAAAAGAGTTTATCAATTTATTAGATTTCAAGAATTTAAGAGTTGATGAAGCTTTGAGAGTTATGTTAAACAATTTTAGACTTCCTGGTGAATCACAACAAATTGAAAGAATCGTTGAAGTGTTTGGTGATCGTTATGTTGCTTGTCAAGATCCAGTTGAAGAAAAGAAAGAGAAAGCTGATGAAACCAATGATAAGAAAGAAGCCACAGCGGAAGAAGATGAAGAGGAGGATAAAGTCTCACCTGATCAAGACGCTGTCTTTGTCTTATCCTACTCCATTATCTTACTGAACACAGATTTGCACAATCCAAACGTCAAGAGTCCAATGACTTTAGATCAATATAAGAGAAATTTGAGAGGTGTTTACTTCGGTAAGGATTTCCCAGGCTGGTATCTTGAGAAAATTTACTATGGTATCAAAGAAAAAGAAATTATCATGCCTGAAGAGCACCAAGGTACATCAAAATGGTTTGAAAGTATATGGCATTCAGTCGTTGCTGAGCAAGAAACTAAATTGCCTACTCTTTTGGAAGATCTTGGCAACACTAATGACGATGACAATGACAATGACTACAAGACATTATTGCAGTTCGATAAAGTTATCTTTGCCAAGACTTGTGATTCATTAATAGGTACATTCTTCACAATGTTCGATGATACAACCCATGATAATATCGTTACAAGAATGATGAGCACCATTGAGAAATGTGCCACTATTGCGTATTTCTTCGGTATGAATGATAAATTGGATAAAATTATTGAGATTGTCAGTCATATGACTACGTTAACCGGTGTGAGAAAGTCTGAGTTTGCCAATGAGTCCACTGAGACTATTCCTACAACTGATTTGAAACTGGAGAAGGAGAACGAGACTATTACTATCAGTGAAGTCGCTGTGTTGTTCGGTAAGGACTTAAGAGCCCAATTGAGTACTGTGGTACTGTTTAGAATCTTGATGAGAACCAATTTCAGGATTTCACCAAATTGGAAGTATGTGATCAAGATGATCTTGGTGCTTTTTGAGAATGGATTGGTCGATCCTAACGTATTCTCTGAGTTCCAAGAAAGAGTCTTGTTGGATAAGTTATTTAAGCCAAAGGCAGAATTCCAATTGAATAGATCAAAAGCTCTAAAAGAGAATGGTTTATTTTCTACATTTTCATCATACCTTAAAGGGTTATCAGACGATACACCAGAACCAACAGACGAGGAAATTGAATGTACGTTATCAACTATTGATTGCTTGAAGACAAGTCGTTTATTATCGATCTTCAGAGGTGTTAGTAAGACATCCGATAAGAATATCATTCAATTGATCAAGATATTATTAGACTCCTTACCTGAACGTGCTGATAATAATTTGAGATATTACGCCGAAGAGTCATTGTTTATCTTTGAGTCATGTGTTTGTCTGATGTTAATCATCTCCAATACTGACAAAGACAGTAACACCAAAAAGGAACTCGTAGGTGAGATCATCATGAAGATGAACGCTGTTTTCAAACCAATTGAAGATTTCAAAGTCAGTACATTGGCAAGAATTGCATCTTATAAATTGATCCTATTGCAGAACGGTACACAGGAGAATGAGAAGATGCTCAATGAAGTTTTCGAAGATTTGAATATATTCACAGAGAAATACAGAGATGGATTCGCTAAGTATGGTGCTTCTATTCTACAACCTTTGAAGATGTTAGCGTTGTCGAACTCATGGACTAGAAAATCCGTTGCTATGAATAACAAGTACTGGACACTACTGAGAATCTTTGCATCTAATCCTAAGAACACCGAAGGAGTTTACGTCTTCATCAGTGAGTTCATCTCCAAATATCCTGATACAATCACAACACATAATTTCATGGAGATCCTAGGTTTATTAGATGAGATATCAGCAGTTGGTGCATATGGAGCACAATGGGAACAAGAACACGAGAAATTAACATCATCTGGTCATGAAGTTGAAAAGAACAAGAATCCATATCAAGAACTCGTGCAAACCGCTTTGAAATCACTGAGCGTTACCACGAACTTAACCAAGATCTTATCATCAGACTCGTTCAAAGTCACTGTAGTAGAGACAAAGACTCATCCATGGTTGCCTCTTATAGAAGCAATTGCTCATCAATGCTTCAATCCATGTCGTGAAGTCAGATCTCATGCTTTGAAATCCTTGCACTCAATTCTGACAACTACAGACGAGATCCCATCGAATATCACACCTGATGATCTTGTCGAGACAGGTTGTTTGAGACTGCTAGTGGAGTTACTCAAGCCTGAAGTGGAAAGCACAGATCCAAAAGGTATGAAAAAGACTCAGCAGGATGCATTACGTCTAGCTTGTCAGATAATGCTCGTGTATACTTTCACGAATGGTACTTCATCCGTATCGAAATTCTTGACCATTAGTAACAAGTATATTTTGAAGAACAGTGGTGCAAAGGGTAATTTCAACGATGAAGTATTAGAGATGATCAAAAACTTGTTGATGGTGATGAAGACTAAGAGCAGTCTTGATTTCAACGTCTTGATGAAGCTGAATCTCGACAAGTCTTTGAAAGAAGTCATTAAATTTGCCGGAGTTGAAGCTCCAGAGCCAGTAACTGAGAAGAAGGAGGTAACTGAAGAGAAAGAAGCTACACCTCAGCCTTCAGAAGCTCCTAAAGCATGATAAACGTATATAAAGTTGTCTAAATGAACATAATAAATTCTTTTTCAAGGCAGTGCAATTAAATTTCATAGAATTTTTTTTTAACATTTTTTTCCAGTAGAAAAAAGAGTTTTCTATTGTTTTGACTTCGAGTTGAAGATAAGTGTTGTAGTATAATGGTGCACTGTAACCTGTTTCCAAGCACATAATATTCTAAGCCAAGGTGATCCAGATATCAGATGACTATTATTCTCTAGCATACAATTTCCCAAATTTATAAATGACACGCGCAGATACCGACAATACGCCGTTTTATCTCCCGCCTCCGCCATCTTCTATAGACGATTTGGGGTCTTTATACATACTAAACAGTTATCGAATAAGAGAGATTATAAAGCGGAACCATGACTTGAGACAAGAAGCGAATAGACAAGAGCAAGCTGATAAAGACTTGAGGCATGGTAGTAATGTCAATAACTCACAGCAGCAGTTGTCTAAGACAGGTACCCAGGTTGTGTCTGCCTCGTCCGCTGGTATTCGTGCAATTCTGTTCCAGATCACTTCACTATACTTGAGAACACCAGCAAAACTATTTCGTCCTTCGAGGTTTGACTATTTGACAAGTGCGCGGGCTTTGTTCCATGGTCAATTAGAAGCGAAACCGTGGAATTTTTTCTCACATTCAGGTATAGCCATGCTCTTCAACGCTGTGAAACTCAAAGGTTGGAAATTCATACCTGCACAAGTGCTGCCGCCAATTATAGCCAACTCAGCCACTGGTGTGGTACTGTATACCGTGTATTTAACCTCGTTGCAGTATTTTAATGGTTTTACCATGAAGACATTGGAGGATCCGCATCCATTTGACACTTTCAGAGCAGGTTTACTAGCAGGAGCCGCTCAGTCATTAGTCGCTGCACCACTTGACGCGTTATACGCCAGATCTACATACTCGGAACTCGTGAGTGGTAAGCATGAGAACCTATGGACGTACGCGTCACATAAGTTAAGACAAATTGGTGTTGTGGGTGTCTTTGCAGGATACTCGATAAGTTTACTGAAAGAAAGTCTTGGTTTTGCATTTTACTTCTCTATTTTCGAAATGATCAAGAACCAAGGATACCATAGAACCCAAGACGTTATTAATTGGTTTGACTACTGGAAGTATAGAATACTGTACAGAACTACACCAGAAACAGTGAGTCATCCCAAGTCCGAGAGAGCTTTACAATTATCATTTGTGTTATTCGCAGGCGCTAGTGCAGCATCTGCTTTATTAGCTATACAATACCCCTTGAACAAAGTACAAAAGATTCATTTATCGAGATTAGAAGCATTAGATATTTATAACGAGGCAGTTTATCAAGAAAAGAGAAAATTCTTCAAACTATACTACAATTCATATATTCAAACTTTTGAGCAGATATTACATATGAAAAATAGATCAAATCTGACATGGGCTGGATTTGCATATAGAGGTTTCTTGTCGAATGCCATAACCAGTATCCCTGCTACATCTATTGGATTGCTGGTTTTCGAAATCACGAGACAGAAATTAAGTTATGATTTAGACGATTACGCAAAAAATACCTTTGAACCCTGACGTATATAGATAACGAGTGAAACGAACGACATGTATATAGTGTATTTCAATATAATATTATTTTATTTATGATTAGTTATAACTGATTGGTTCTCTTTAAATAAGCGTTCCAACCTGCAGTTTGGTATCTTTCACCTTCGACAACTGGGTCTCTACCTTTACCGAACAAACCTCTACCCACGATGATAATATCAGTACCGGTTTGCATAACTTCATTAACGGTTCTATACTGTTGACCTAATGCATCACCTTTATCATCAAGACCTACACCTGGGGTCATGATGATCCAGTCGAAACCTTCGTCTCTACCACCCATATCGTTTTGGGCAATGAATCCAATGACGAAATTCTTATCAGTCTTAGCAATGTCTACGGTTTGCTTGGTGTATTCACCCTTAGCTAAAGAACCCTTGGATGATAATTCTGCAAGCATGAGTAAACCTCTTGGTTCACTAGTGGTTTCTTCAGCGGCTTGTTTCAAACCAGTGACAATTCCAGCACCTGTGACACCATGAGCGTTGGTGATATCTGACCATTTAGCGATCTGGTAAATACCACCTTTGTATTGTAATTTCACTGTGTTACCAATATCAGCAAACTTTCTATCTTCGAAGATCATGAAGTTGTGCTTTTTGGCAAGTGCAAGAAGTGGCACAACAAAACCTTCGTATGTGAAATCTTCTATTATATCAACATGGGTCTTGACAAGACAGATATAAGGACCTAATTTCTCCAAAAGGTCAAGAATGTCTTGTGCTTTAGGTAAATCTACTGAGGCACACAAGTTGGATTTCTTGGTTTCCATCAAGTTGAACAGACGAGCTGCCACTGGTGATGGGTGAGAGCTTGCTCTCTCGGAGTATGTCTTGGTATGCACAGGTGTCATCGTTGAATCGGCTACTCTACTCTACAATTGAACTAGTTATATCAAAAGCACACTATCATCATCAATACGACCCCATACAATGTTATAAACCCGTTAACCGTGCAGAATTTTTTTTGTTTCCCAAATTTTTCAGATATTTCAGATTTAAGACGGTTACCCTTCTTAAAATTGTTGAAAAAAATATTTTGGTGAAGTTGAACAGGGCAAATTGAAGGTAGATAGTTAGTAGAGTATAAGAGTTGCTTGTAGTGGTATATTATTGTACATTATAGATACTATAGAATAGTCAACATACACAAAGATGGATCAACTTAATTATAAAGAACAACAAGAATTTCAAA
Organism: Wenyingozyma methanosorbosa; assembly: GCA_030570755.1. Lineage (NCBI taxonomy): Eukaryota > Fungi > Ascomycota > Pichiomycetes > Pichiales > Pichiaceae > Wenyingozyma > Wenyingozyma methanosorbosa. The sequence continues at coordinate 22,347 of JAJLWP010000039.1, read as the reverse complement.
AAATCGTCGAACAGAAGCAAATGAACGATTTCATGCGTGTAAGTATCTGAAATATTGAAGTGGGTGAGATAAGTGATCTTACTTACCTGCTGAATACTAGAGCTGGCCCTAGCCCAGACACACTGCTGAACCAATGACATACTAACTCAACTCCCCATTACTACAGTTATACACAAACTTAGTCGACAAATGTTTCAATGACTGTGTTAACGATTTCACTTCAGATAAATTAACATCAAAGGAAGAAACTTGTTTAAACAAATGTTCTGAAAAATTCTTAAAACACAGTGAACGTGTCGGAAGTAGATTCCAAGAACAAAACCAAGCTTTAATGAATCAAATGAGAAAGTAAGTTTACTTTACTTTCCTGACTATCTTCCTCTTGTATTTAGTTTAGTTACATATTTATTCGGTTATTTATTAATAATACAATAAAAAGTTTCCTTTCTTTAGTTAAATTCTATGTATATATATAGTACAGACTTATTCGATACTCTCTTTGAAGAGTTCTATAAGTTTTTGCGCTTCTTCCATCATATCAATTGTCCATTGATAAGTTTCAGTTTCAATATCATTGTACATTATAGCATTACTAAACATGATTTGAATACGAAATTGTAAATCATCAAATGATGTGATCTTACCCTGTTTGATTTCCTTCTGTATAGTCTTCAAGTCTTGTGGATTCTTTATGAGTTTATGATACTCTGGTTCATCATGTCTATTAACAGGTTGTAAGAACATTGATGCAAATCTATTTGAAGAGATTTGTGTGATAAGTTGAGTTGCAATGGTTTGGAATCTCTTGTTTGCTCCTGGTCTTGCGGGTGAGACTTCTGAACGACGACGCTTACCTGGGTGTTCTTTGACTGACTCAACAGTGGTGTTACCATCGACTTCCACCTCTTCAGCCTTTTCTTCCTTCTCTTCTTCTGCTGGCTCTTCTTCAGTTTCCTTTTCTGGTTCTGCGCTAGTTGCCTCTACTTCGGTAGATGGAGCTTCTTCTGTCTCTGTTTCTTTGACTTCGGTTTCAGCTTCTTCTTTCTCATCCTCTGCTTTGTCCTCAGAGGTTTCTATAGCTTCTTCTTTCTCTTCTTCCTTGGCTTCAGCTTCCTCAGTCTCATTCTTTTCCTCTTCAACTGCAACTTCCTCTTTCTTATCTTCAGTTGTAGGTTCTTCTTTATCAACATCCATTGCATCAGCGTTGTCGGTGACAGGTTCCTCTTCTTTCTCTTCGCTCATACTCTCTTTCTCTTCGACTTCGGCGGCAGCTTCTGCAGCAGGTGCCGACTCTACATTCTCCTCCTCTTCCTTAGACTCGCTCTTTTCTTCCTCGGCAGCTGCTTTAGCTTCCAGATTTTCCATATCCAATGCTTGTATAGCTGAAGATTGTGAATTAGGTATAGTCTCGTCTGAAGGTGCGGTATTATTCTCCACTGGAGTTTCTTCCTTCTCTTTCTCTTCTTCTTTCTCTTCTTTTGAAGGTTCTTCTTTTGTTGCGACAAGTTCATCCTCCTTTGTCATTACTTCACTAGTCGAGTCTTTCGTATCTGCTTCAGAAGATTTCGTAGGACTTGGTGTAGATTGAGACATCTTCACAAGATCTTTATCTAACTCCGCAATAGGTTCAGTAGTTGTCTTTGCTTCGTTGGATACTGCACTTGAGGCCTTGCCATCATTTTCAGCTTTAGCAGCTTTAGCAGCGGCGGCGGTGACTGCTGATGCTGCTTTGACTGCGTTTTGTACAATATCAACTTGTCCACCAGGCACTATGGAAGATGTATCTGCATCCGCTGTATCTATAACAGGAGTTGAAGAATCTGCTGTTGTAGTCGGAGGAGGAGCTGAAGTCTGTTTGACAACTGTAGGTGTTTCTATAGTGGTAGTTTCGGTATTTGCATCAGCTTTGTCGTTATTGGTTGTAGTGTTTGTGTTAGTTTCTGCAGTAGTAGTAGTAGTAGCTCCAGAAGTGGCCGCGGTCATTGAGTTGGCAGGTATAGTTGCAGGAGTAGATGATGATCTTTGAGCAGGTTGAGCATCAGCTTGTGGTTGTTTTGGTTGTTGTTGTTGTTGTTGTTGTTGTTGTTGTTGTTGTTGTTGTTGTTGTTGTTGTTGTTGTTGTTGTTGTTGTTGGTCTTGTGTACCAGACACTGGTTTTGTCTCAATGCTACTTGTCGATGGAGCCTGTGATGGAGTTTGCGCTGTTGCTGAAGCATCAGTAGTCGTGGAAGCTGGCTTAGCAGAAGCTTGCTGATTCTGCTGCGGTTGTAATTGTTTTTGTTGTGCTCCCACAGTCTTGATAAACTCCTGATACAGAAACTTATCTTCAACTTTCCCATTCTCTATCATATTTATCTCCTTCTTCTTATTCTTATACACAACTTCCAATGCTGATATCTCCTTCAGCGTGGTGTTCTTATAATTATTCAATATCTTAATCAACCTATCCTTCACTAATGTGATATCTACTTTATTAGAGATCTTAAATATCGTACTTTTTGGAATCTGAGATATTATCTGTTCATGACGCTCAACGTCACCTTCTTTCGTCTCAATTGCCAGTGTCTCTGCTATCACCTGTACTATCTGTATAGGAGTTAGTACATTTTTAACAACATGTTGTGACTTGCTTTTCTTCTCTTTGATTAGGTTCAGCGACCCATTTATATCCAGAATATTGAAATCTGGATTTATCAATGGGTTGTTGTTGATCATTGTTTGTAATTGTAAGATATTGAACGAGATGTCTTTTCTTGGTGGGTTTGATTGTTGTGCTGCTAAGTACAGGGAATGTATGTGTTGTAAAGTGACTATTTTCTGTAACATTGTCACTTGAGAGTACATCTCAAACAGTTCCTGTTGTGTAGGCATCTTGTCCTTGTCTGTTTAGTTAGCGAATACAGGTAAACAGGACTAAGATGATGGTATATGGGTAATTTTTAGCCTACTTGGAAACTAAATTCAAATGCTATATAAGATCTTGTACTCCAGCACAACAGGTATCTGGATTGATTATGCTTTAAACACCTGGTATCTGCTTTATTCAACTCCAATACCTTCAACTCCAGTGCATGTTCAATTCCAGTGACTGGAAAATGAGGAAAATTTTTTGGAATTAGCGAAGAGAGTTAAATGGTGCAGGGATGAGTTTGTTTGATAAAAATAAAAGGCGGCGAACGCGTTCTTCTAAGTGATTTGGTGGTACTATACGATGATCTTGTGCTCTATGTACTACACTGATCTACAGACACACACACAGCAACATGAGCAGTAAGAGAAGAAGAATAGTGAAAGACGAAGAAGAAGAAGAAAGAAGTCGAAGCTTGCCAGAATCAGCTACACCAGAGACTATACCGAGAGAAGATCAAAATCAAGAAGCAGAAGAAGAAGAAGAGGAGAAAGCTACTTGGAAATTACCGTTATACTACCCATTACACAAGACAGCTAAGTCTGCATTGAATTCTCTCTCTGTGTTATCCACAAGTGAAGCAGATAGTGCGATACAGGCCCTGAAGAAAGATGTCACTAGTACTATTCAAGATTACATCGATAATGAATTGGAGTTAGACAATGAAAAACTAGCACTAAAAGAAACAACCGTAGAGGAAATGAACGAGAAGAGGCGGAACTTCTTAGAAGAGGATAGGATGTACAAGAAGGCTGTTAACTTGATCGAGAACATCCAGAATCTTGAACAAAAACAGACTGACCAGTTCAACAAGATCAAGAAAGTGAAATTGACGTTGCTCAATCAGTACTGTCCGCCATTAACATTTCAGACCTTGACCGAGTATGCGAAATATACTGAGAAAGACATGGAAGAGCAGCTACACCATTTAGAGAGCGGTACGAAATATGATGTTCCTTTTCCAGTGTACGATTACTATAAAGTTATATGCAAAGAGGAGGAGAAAGTGGATGAAGAAGCTGATGACAAAGAAGAGAAGCCATTGCCTCCAGCTATGATTGAACTCAAGAAGAAAGCGTTCATAGCAGTGAACCCGACGGAACCATTCCCATTTGATGAAAACAGTGGGCTGGTAGACGAAGACGAGATTGCCGTGGCGGGTGGACGTATTGACTTCACATGTCCAATCTCTAGAAAGTTGATGGAAAAACCTATGAAATCCACTGTTTGCGGCCATGTATTTGATCAAGAGAGCGCAGTGGAGTACTTCGCTAGACCTAATAAGTGTCCCGAGTGTGGACATGTTTTGTCTTATTCCCAATTACATACTGATGACTTAATGGCTCTGAGAGTCAAGTATTATAAGAGAGATTTACAATATGAGGAATTACGCAAGGGTGATGATGAGAATATGGTTGTTTTATAGGTTTTGTATATCGTGTATATTATATTAGTGAATATTATCAAAGTTAATTTTATAATTAAATCTCCTCAGACATATCGTCTACGACAACACCCTGGTAAGTACCAGAGTAGAAATCCTGTTGTTCTTTAACATCTTCAGACTCTTCCTCTCCTTTCAATAACTTAATAGGATCTTTGAAATCGATGTAACCCAAGAACGGATCACTTGTAGTCAAACCTAATAGTTTCAACGTTTCAATAGGCAAGGACTTGAAGTACTCAATTGGTGTACCAAGGAAGATATTCTCTTCTTGTCTCAAAACCCCCAGAGTCATGAACAACACAAGGACAGTTCTGTATTCATCAGTGGTATAGTTTGCTGAACCACCATGGTAACAACTAGCAAGCATGAAAAATGCATCACCTTTTTCTAATTCCGCATACACTGCTTCTGAATCATCAGGTCTTCTGTAATGATCCCATAGATGAGAACCAGGGATGAATCTCGTAGCACCGTTATCCTTTGTGGTTCTAGTCAGCCCTAAAACAGTACCCAATGCTGAGTCAGTGTACTCGTACTTATCACAGTGTTTGTGGACATTATAGTGAATAACATCGTCTCTGTGCAAAGGCTGGTTCTTTCCTTCTTTACCAGCCGGGCCAATTCTGAAACAAATGGTGGAATTATGCTGTGGTGGTGAGTAACCTTTGACTATCTCGTCTCCGATCCACGAAGCGATTTGTCTGCCTAGGAACTTATGTGAAAGTTTTGCATTCAGTGGGTGAGACAGGACTCTTTCAGCAACTGTACGTGATTTTACACACATACCAGTGACTCTACGATAGGTTGGTGGGAAGAAAGTTCCGTCCCATAAGGTATCTTGATCTAAATAGGGGGTTGCTTCCGCAAGGATCTGATCAACAGTCTCAACGGGCAAGTAATTCTTGATGATACAACCACCGTATTTTTCAATCTTAGCAATGATTTCCTCAATTGGGGAATTCATGTCCAAGGTAAGTTCCTCCTTGGTCACTTTTGCTGGTTTATCATAGGTGTTTCTTAAAACTTTGGCATATTCTTTACCGTCTTTCTTGACCACTTGGATCTGGTCCAATGTATTGTTGTTGTACATTTTGAGTAGTTTAACGCAGCTTAGTAAAGAAGAGTTTAGTAGACTGAAATGGGGTAAGATAAAGGGGAAAAGAGACCCCTTTTTATATCGAATTGCAAGGGATAAGTTGAATAGAGATAAGGAAAATACAATTACCTTCCTAATAGGGCAATTTATGGTGAAAAAGACGGATTTTCAACCGTTATTTCCTAATTAAGAAGGTAAATTGATTGAAATTACTCTATTAGGAAGGACGTAGCGATTTTGCTAAATGGTTTGCCTGTACTTACTAGGATTAAAACTGTCGGAAAGCATAGTAATCTGGCTCTGTTTTTGTATAGGATGTGTAGGATACACTATCCTTAGTATGCAGTAGTCAAAGTCGAAATCAAGACAGACAAGCAATAGCCTTATAAAAGTACTAATACTAATTAATAATACAACACCCTTACACCCAAACACCACCATTTCATCCAAATTGAAATGTTGAAATTTGAGAATCAACAAACGACAGGGATGGGGGATATCTTAGTATACCCACATTTGATCCAGTGATCAACTAGCTCAATAAACAATACAATACATCACCACAAAACATGAGTTTCCATTCCGGTAGATCATCGTATACGAATCACCATAGTCACAGTCACAGTCATAGCTCATCAGCGGCTAGTTCAGCAGCTGCACGTAAGGCACTGAATGAGAAAAACCAACAAATCCTCAAGACATTGCTCAAGGACAACGAGAACAAGCAGTGTGCTGATTGTAAAAAGAGTAAGAATCCAAGATGGGCGAGTTGGAACTTAGGGATATTCATCTGTATTAGATGTTCAGGAATTCATAGATCGATGGGTACGCATATTTCTAAAGTGAAGTCAATAGATTTAGACAGTTGGACAGATGAGCAGATTAAGTCAATGGTTTTATGGGGGAATGCTAAAGCCAATGAATTTTGGGAGTTCAAATTGCCTAGTGGTTATGTTCCTGATGAAGGGAAAATTGAGAATTTTATTAGAACGAAGTATGATTTGAAGAAATGGGCTGCTTCTAGTGTTGTACCTGATCCTAGTACTATTAAGGTGGGTGGAAATAGTGCTAGCGTAGGTAGTACTAGTATTAGTACACCAGCTCCTGTTCAACAACAACAACAACAACAACAACAACAACAAGCAGTTACTCAACCTATTCAAAAACAGTCAAGCCACTCAGAGTCGTTTAATTTATTGGATGATTTAGACTTTTCATCTAAACCTGCGCAAACTCAACCACAGCCAGTACATGCTCAACCTCAACCTCAACCTCAACAACTCCAACCACAATCATCAACATCATCATTATCATTTTTAGACAATAGTTCCAAGATCAACGACTCTAGACCAGATTTAAAGAAATCTATATTATCACTATACGCATCGAATTCATCGTCTACTAGTTCTTTTGGTGTGCCTGCTCAACAACCAGTCCAGCCAGTGCAACAAGTACAACGAGCCGTGCCTAACACTACTACCACCACCACCACCACCACCTTCATGAACCAAACAAACAATATCTGGGCTTCATCCCCTAGTACCTCAAACACCAAACCCAATAACATACTAGGTGACGATTTTTACAAAAACGTTTGGAATTAGATATATATAAAAAAGACTTAATAATATACTGATAATAATATTTATAAAATTACCTATATATAAAACAAATTAAGTTTATTTAATGTTCAATTGGCCATTCAGAAACGTTATCAAAAGGGGTTAATAATGGAGAATACAAAGTTTTACCATTAAAGAAATCAAAAGTCTTTTGACCTCTTTCAGCAACACCTTCTGGAGTGAATTCAAACATTTTGTAAATATCACCTGCTTTACCAGAAGCACCAAATCTGTTAATACCAAATTGAACATGAGAATATTTAGACCAATTTGCAGTAGACATAACTTCAACTGACATAATTGGGATTCCATCTGGTAAAACGGATTTCTTATATGACATTGGTTGTTTGTCAAAAGTGTGGAAATCTGGTAATGAGACAACAGCGGTATTTAAACCATTTTTAGCTAAAAGTTTAGCTGCATCGATAGATAAAGAAACTTCTGAACCAGTGGCAACAAAGATTAATTTAGGAGATTCAACTTCGTAAACAACGTAACCACCTTTAGATGCTTTTTCAACAGATGAACCTTCTAATTGAGGTAAATTTTGTCTTGATAAGGCAATAACTGAAGGAGTTTGAGTTGATTCGATAGATTTCAAATAAGCTGCAGAAGTTTCATTACCATCAGCAGGTCTCCAAACCATTAAATTTGGGATTGCTCTTAAATGGGCTAAAGTTTCAATTGGTTGATGTGTTGGACCATCTTCACCAAGACCAATAGAATCATGAGTAGCAACCCAGATGATTGGATGACAAGACAAAGCTGATAATCTAACTGCACCTGCTGCATAAGAAACAAAATTTAAGAAAGTAGCACCATAAACTTTGAAATTAGCACCAAATGCGGAGATACCGTTAATAATGGCACCCATACCATGTTCTCTAACACCAAATCTAATGTAACGACCAGAATAATCACCTAATCCAGTAGATGGTGGTTGGAAATCAACAGCTTCTTTCCATCTTGTTAAATTAGATGGGGTTAAATCAGCAGAACCACCAACTAATTCAGGTAAGATACTTTGAATTGAAGATAAAACTGTTTCAGATAATTTTCTAGTTGCAATAGCAGAATCAGAAGTAGTATAAGTTGGTAATACTTTTGACCAATCTTCTGGTAATTTACCATCCATTCTTCTTTTTAATTCAGAAGCTAATTGTGGGAATTCTTTTGAATATGATTCAAACATTTCATTCCATTTTTGTTCTTCTAAAGCACCATTTTCAGAAACTTTACGGTATAAATCATAAACATCATCATCGACATGAAAGAATTTTTCAGGATCAAAACCCCATTTTTTCTTTAATTGAACAACATCATCTGCTTTTAATGGAGAACCATGAACAGAATGAGAACCTTCATTAAGAGAACCATAACCGATAGTAGTGGTGATCTTAATACAAGATGGTTTGTTAGTCTTTTTAGCTTGTTCAATAGCTTCTAAGATAGCATCAACGTTAGTATCAGCATCTTTAACGTAAAAGATATCCCAACCATAAGATTCTAATCTTTTACAAACATCTTCAGTGAATGCAGATTCAGTTGAACCATCGATAGAAATCTTGTTATCATCGTAAAAAGTGATTAAATTACCCAATTGTAAATGACCAGCTAAAGACATAGCTTCAGATGCAACACCTTCCATCATACAACCATCACCAAAGAAACAATAGGTATAATTATTTGAGATTTCAAAACCTGGTTTATTATAAGTAGCAGCAATATGAGCTTGAGCCATTGCTAAACCAACAGCATTAGAAATACCTTGACCTAATGGACCAGTAGTAACTTCAATACCAGGTAATTCTCTTTCTGGATGACCAGGAGTTTTTGAATTTAATTGTCTAAAATTTTTCAAATCATCAATTGAATAAGGATAACCGAATAAATGTAATAAAACGTATAATAAAGCACAAGCATGACCATTAGATAAGACAAATCTATCTCTATTAAGCCAATCTGGATTTTTAGGATTGAATTTCATCGAAGTGAAAACAGCATGAGCAGCAGGAGCCATACCCATTGGAGCACCAGGATGACCAGAGTTAGCCTTTGAGACTGTGTCGACCTGTATTAGAAAACGTAAAAGGTAAAAAGGTTAGTATATATAGGCTAATTAAGCTTGAAGAAGTAAAATAAGAGAGGTTAAATTAAAACATACAGCTAAGATACGAATTGTATTAACAGCTTTTAATACTAAATCAGAAGACATTTTGTTAATTGATTGAGTTGATAGGGAATTGATAGGGGAATTGTATATAAGAGAAGATCAGAGTGAAATATAAAAAAAATAGAGGAATGAAGTTTATATATAAATGAATGAAAAGTGAAAGCAACAATAGAGTAAAAGTGTGTGGTAGTGAGTGGTTGGTGGTGGATAGCAGTTAGATTGTTAGCAGTGAGAGTGGCAGTGGATAGAAAGACACTGCTTAACTATGGGAATCTAATGTATTACAAGGATTTCTCTCGTCCGGTTGGTTAGAAGTGGATTATGTAATCTGTTTAAGAGACAAAGAGACAAAAGGAATCACTTCTCAATTAGGAAATGGACTCGGAGAGTTTTATTTGATGGGGGGTGTGGGGTGTGGGGGTGTGTACTCATAGTAGAAATAGCAGTGTAAGAGTATAGTGGTAGTGTAATGGTAGTGGAAGAGCGCAGACCACGTGACAGTTCTAAGTAAGTAGAAGCACCACAGGCACAACACCTGCCAGTGTCATAAAAACCCACCCACCACGGAAAGGACACTTCCCCACACAGAAAAAATTCTTTTCCCTCGAAAAACTGGGAAAACTCAGCCAGGCGCAGAGAATTTGGATAATTTGGAGAAATGAAATTCTCTCGGTGTCTCTCACTGTCATTCTTTCTGTCTTCACTTCAGATGAGTTAAGTAAGAACACCTTTAACTGGGAAAATCTCTTTCTAACCTTACAAAAGTAGTGCATAGAATACACAAATAAGGGGTTTCTTTTTCTCTTTGTACTGTTCTACTAATAGTTTAAATTACTACTACCATCTACTACTACTAATACCATCCATACACTCACTTAGCTACTCCCCCTATTTCTCACCTCACCTCACCCACAAAATTCTCTCCACGATATTTTTTTAAATTTCTCCATTTTTTCAATATTTTATTTCAACGAGTATTACATTTTACATAAAAAGGAGTTTGTTAGTTTTGTTTATATAGTAGTGAGTGGTGTTTTTGTTTAATTTTATACTATTATTATTATTAATGGACTACTATAATGTCCACGAAGATACCTATTGAGAATACAACCACTTTTAGAATGGCTACTAATATACCCGATGATAAATTAGTTAGTATTAGTGGTAACACTAGTGGTAACACCACTACCACCACCACCACCACTACTACTACTACTACTCCCCCATCAACCACCACCACCACCACCACCACCCCTACTACAGATTCACTTCTAACAAGAGCAGAATTAAATTCCCCACCAACAGCACATAGAAAGAAAATTTTAAATTCAGATTTACCAAGACCATATAAATGTCCTATGTGTGATAAAGCTTTTCATAGATTAGAACATCAAACAAGACATATAAGAACACATACAGGTGAAAAACCACATCAATGTAATTTTCCTGGTTGTTTTAAAAGATTTTCAAGATCTGATGAATTAACTAGACATTCTAGAATTCATACAAATCCTAATTCTAGAAAGAAGTATAGTAATTTAAGTGGTAGTGGGGCTAACGGTACCACTAATGGTACTACTCCTAGTGCTAATACCACTACTCCAACAACTACTAATACTACTACCACTACCCAAACTGACAAAAAGACAAAACAAAAGACAAAACAAACCACCAATACAAGACTCACAAAGAAAAATAGGAAAAAGGGTAAAGAGGATGAAGCAGATGTTAAAGTAGAAAGTGATAGTAATATTCCAATTAATCAAGAAGAAGAATCTGAATCCGAGAGTGAAGATGAACAAGAACAACATAAACCAGTTATAACAGAAAAACCACCTTTTTTAGAAAGACCTTCTTCTCGATCATTCTTAGATATCAATATACTGGCATCGGCTGCTTCTCAAGAATTGTATAACCTACAACAACAACAACAGCAACAACAACAACAGTCTCCACAGGCGCAAGTTCCACCAAAAGTTGCAAGTATAAAGAAAGAACAAGATTTACAGTATGTTAAGTCGTTGCCTAGTCTGTCTCAGTACTTTCAAAGTGGAAGTGCAGGAAGTACTACTCCAAGTACACTAACACCCGCCCCAACACCAACAACTCATCATCCACCACATTTAATATCCCAAAGATCTGTCTCTTCATTCTCTTCATTACAAAGACTTACCCCATTAAGCACTACAAAACCTACAACAACAACAACTACAACAACTACACTACATCAACCAATAGCACGTTCATTCTCAAATACAGATTTATCAAATCATCTTGATATGGCCATGCCTCCACAGTTTAAGAAATCTAGACCAAATTCCCCTGGAATGGTAACTTCCCCAACAACTGGGTCTACGAATACTTTCTTAAATACCAGAGAATCATCTGCAGCGTTGCATTTACTAGGTTTGAATTCAAATATGTCTACTTTGAATCATTCATTGGATAGATTATCGTCTTCTGTACCGCCACATACTAGTTCTGGTGTGCATTTAGATAGATCTGCTTCATCTACAATATTGAATCCAGTATCGTATATAGGTTCAACTGGTACATTATACCAAACTCCAGATGCTACTCCATTACAAACTCCGTCGGTATCACCTAAGTTAGGTCCTGCTTTACTACATCAGAAACACATACAGGAGAACAGCAGCAGCGGTGGTGGTGGTGGTAGTGGTAGTGGTAGTGGAACAAATACACTCCCGCCTTTGAGAAGTTTGAAATTGGACTTACCTGAAGATCTTAATAGTAATACTACACAACCAATAGATATTCAGCGGCAACAAAATTTAAAACCATCATTCTCCTCATCATCATTCAGTTCGTTGTTGATTAACAATTCTCAGCCTACACCTACACCTATACCTACAAGTTCCAACCCATCGGCGAAACCTGACCAGGACGTGACGATGTCGGATGATAATGAAGAAGAAGAAAGTATGCCATTGAGTATCAAATCAGAAAAGAGTCAATTAAAGAGTTCAGTTACTCAGGATGTATCGACTATAAACGTTTCAGGTACGAAGATAAATTTCAAACCTACTTCATAAAACTTATTATTGTAATTAATAAATTGTACATATTATACTATTTTTTTTGTCATTTTGTAATTTTGTAGACTTTCTATAGAGATTTCAGTGGGGTTGTTGAGACTTCTGATTGAAGTAAGTTCCTCGAGAGTAGGCATTCCTTCAATAGCACCATTTTGCGTGATGGCTAAAGCAGCACTGAAACTAGCTATCTCAATAGCTTCCCTAAATGAACAATCACGGTATAAACAAGCTACGAATGATCCCATGAACGTGTCCCCTGCACCTGTTGTGTCTTTGATTTCTGACTCTGGGAGTTTTATAGCTGGTGAGTAACCGTATTTGTATTCTTTTAAGTCAGGAATGGATTCTATGTATGCGACACCTTTTGAGCCAAGTGTTAATATAATTGATAAGTCCTCGATTCCTGATCTAAGGCCTGAATGTAAGAGTTGTAAGATATTTTCATGATCATTAGTGTTATCAGGGTATGAAATATGGCCTTGATTAGCGAGATACTTCAAGATCTGCAATGCTTCACCAGCGTTAACAAATAAGTAATTCACTTTACTCAATGTAGTTCTATATTCATTGACCATCTCTTTAAAAGGTGATGGATTATAAGCGATTTTAACATATGGTCTATTTTCACTAACCCAATTAATAACTTCATGAGGATTTGGGAACTCGTTTTGTAACACGACAAATTCGGTAGTCGTTTGTAAAGAATCAGGAAACACTTTTGACATCCCAATTTGACATGGTTTGAGTAAAGCATTGGCTCCACTTGTGATAATTATCCTGTTCTCACCTTTACTCTCTGGATTTGTCTCTACTAAAATAGTAGCTGTTCCCGTCGTAGTCCCCTCACATGTCTTAACCAACCATGTATCAATATTCGTCTCTTCTTTCAACTGATCTAGCAATAACTGACCCTGAGAATCAGCACCGATACTTCCCCAGAGCTGAACTTGTTTCTTATCATCATCATCATCATCAGAATTACTGTTAGCAGGTAACATACGAGAAATGGCTATGGTTTCATTAAACCCTTTACCACCCAAATGCATCTCGAATTTCTCTCCTTGAATTGTCTCCCCTGCTTCAGGAACATGATCTGTGAATGTAACGTAATCTACGTTCAATGATCCTATTACTGTTATCATTTGTGCTTACTCTCTATAATAATAATAACTTAGCTAGAAGAAACATAAGAAACAAGGTAAGGAGGGTATAAGTAATTTAAGTTACCGACGGTAACTTTTTATAGATTAAATAAATTTCACTCAACGCATCACGAGAATGAAAATGACTTTCTCGCGTAAATTTTATTTATTTATCCGGGGTACATTACATTACATACACCTATTTAATAAGCAACTCTGTTTCTCATATCAGAGATACGTCTATCGATATCACGAGGCAACCTATCCATCTTCTCCCCGATCCTTACTCTTTTCTCACCACTGAGTTTATAATACATCTCAATCAAATCACCATCGATCACATTCTTGATCGGGATATAGTAACTTCTGTACTTAGTAAAGTCTCTTTCAGTTAGTGATGGAATTTCCTTGGCGATTTGTTTTTGTAATTCCTTAAAGAACTCGATCTCGGATTTTGTAATCATTGGATGTAAGCAACCGATTGTGCCTTGTAAGCATGTATATAGTATACATTCTGATCCTCCTATAGTTAGTGAACCCTTGTTGAAACTCATAGGGATGTCCTGGATGTAGAAATTACATAAATTAGCAACTTTCCCACCAGTATTGACTAAGAACGTACCGTGTTTATCCTCATCACTTTTATCACCCAAGTCCCTGGGAAGTCTTATAACGAACACATTACCGAATTTATCAGCGCCCATTACCGTATCGTAATCCAACATGATTGTTTTAGTGATGTGTCTTGGTATGATATCATCTGCGAATGGTATGAACTTGTTCTCTAATGGTTTGTAAACAATGAAACGTATAGAGTCTCTTATATCGGAGACAACCAAACGGAATCCCTGATGTTGAATATCAACGATTTCATTCACATCTTGTAATCTAATTGATGATTTTTTAAGTAGTTGTTTCTGACCTAAGTCGTATAGTATCAAAGTGTTTTTACAACCAATGAGTAACTTCCCTTGAAATTCAGTCATGCTTAATACTAAGTGATCTGTCTTTGTCTTGTTTCTATATTCTAATGATCCATCAATGTTGATCTTGTATACTCTTAGATATGAGCCCTTATTGGAATTAGGCGCTAGTGTTTGAGATATTGACGTTGAGACAATCAAATAGTCAATATCGTCGTCATTCAGTGAGTGGAATCTAACTTTGGTTAATTTAAACGCTACTTCATCCTGTAGAAATTCAATGGTCTGTCCCACGGCTTTTGCAGAACTGGATATGACTTGTAAACATGACCCCCATCTCTCAGTACCGCTTGCTCTAGAGTACCCGAATTGTTGGAAATATTCTTGTTGTTCTTCGTCTATTTCATATGAGACCAATTCATTATTCTCACTGCTTTCTTCGGTATGATATGGAGATTTAATGTCAAACTCTGACTCTACTATATAAATCATACCATTATCCTCTGTAGAATCCACCATACAACGTGGTGTATACCTCAATAAGATATTCTCTAACAATGTATCATTATCCAATTGATCAATAGTCATAATGATCAATTTCTTAGCATATATCCCCAAAACACCATTCTCCGGACAATCCTCACTCTTAAATGAGCACATTGCTTTAAATACAGGTTTCACTAAGGGTGTTATTTTAAAATTAGAAAAATTCATGTATCCTAAATAAGTCCTTGTTGATTGAATCGACACTGTGTTTTGTTTGTTTATCATCAATGGGGAGAGTTTCACTTCTCTTGGACCAGTGTATTTGTTTCTTGGATTGGATAAGTCACCGGAGATGATGTCCATTTGTAATCTTGCATATATACCATTCTCCATTCCTACGTGTAAATACATGGTTTTCGTGGTCATGGTGCTTAGTTCTTCTTCTTCTTCTTCTTCATCACCACTTCTCGCGTTCTTGGAGTTTAGGTTGATCACTGAATCATCCATGGGCATTATCAATAAAGAAGTAGCTATGGAACTTAGCTGCTCTTGATTCAGTTCTTTCAATGTGTCATCAGGATCAGTGCTTAGTGTAGTCAATGTCTTATCCTGACATCCTACCACTATATAAGGAAACCTTAATTTATCCTTTGGTACATCACCCATTGCCAACGAGGTGATTTGTGCACTTAACTCTTTCCTTTCCTGGTACTCGATAAGATGATCAGTTTCGTCTATTTCAAAATAGACGAGTTCTCTATTAGACAACGCAATGGCGACTTGTGATGATGTGCATGTGGATTGCAAGATCTTAATACCTGCTGGTGGGAACCAGTCTACTATTTCCTGCTGTCTTTGGGTTTCTTCATCGTAGAAGATCTGTCTTATACCATTGGAGTGAATTTGTACTACTGACGATGAGCCGATTTGGCAGACGTTTATCGTTGGCGTCTTTGTATCGAAACCTGATACGTCGTCTTCAACTTCTTCGACAGTTTCTCCAATGCTCAGGACTAATGTAGCATCGACGAATGAGAGAATGATGTACTTATCATACTCATCTGTTTTCAGTAATCGAGTTGTAAACACTCTTTGTGCCACGGAAGGTAAGTCCGAGGATACGATCTCTGAGAATCCTAACTCATGATTCATTATCTTCAATGAAGATCTGGAACTAGCACCAGAAAGTCCGTATATCACAGGTAAGTCAGAATTACCTGGCTCGTATAACTTACTATCAATCATAGGGTTCAACATCTCTATAATATCCACTAATGCTATATTATCAAATGGTTTCAGTTCAAATGTCAGATTCTCCACACTTTCATCCAACGCAGCGATATCATCGGGATAATCCACGGATTTCCAATTCTTGTCATCTGGATCATCACCTAGTTTCTCAAATTGATAAACGTACTGATCTCCATTCTCACAGTCCGCGTACAGGAACCCAGATTTGAAGATTATCAACGAGGTACAAATAGGCATTGTGTCGAAGTATTTTATCTCAATTGAATTGACCATCCCTCCTTGTCCATTAGACTCATCTGAATCTTGTGGGATGTAATCTAGTGTCACTTTGAACAAATCACCTAGGTCGTTTTGCAACAGTGCGAAAAAAGTGTTCTTCATCTTGTGTACTACACCACATATTATTCTTGAATTATGGTTTGGATCCGAGTCTCTTCTAGGTATAGGTATATTATGCGTCATCTTGGAAAGATACTTGTATTGTATAAGGTTCTCAGAACATACTAACAGACCAGAAGGACCATCTATCCCACCTGGTAATGACAGTAGGAAATTAGCTGAGTCCCTAACTTCTTCTGAATGTTTCTTGACCACATGGTTTAGACCCAGATCTAGTTCATACGTAGTGAGGTACTTTGTGATTGGTTGATTAGTTGTATTGGTGTCAGGATACTCACATTCTATACTGGCAAACAGAGGATTCTCAAATCCAACGTCTAACGCACTCAATGCAAACGTTATTAATCTGTTCTTATTAGCCTCTAAAGGTGTTGACACAATCAATCTATTCCCTGAATCTCTTCTGAAAGTATACACAAATTTGTTCTTCTCAATTGCAGAGATCATTGTGGCTCGACTCTTACTATCCACTGCAATATACTCACCTGGTGCCAGTCTTCTGAGCCCGGTCTTGAAATACGCCTCATTAGAGACACTTTCGAATTGATAAGTCTCGATATTGAATTCACAAATGGTCAAGTTTCCACTATCTGAAGTGATTATCAAACAATCTTGAGAGGAACCTGATGTCTTGAACCGGTCAATGGTTCTTATAATACTGAATGTGTTCTGCGACAAAAGTTTCTCTAATTTACCTGTTTCTGTGTTCAATTTCCATAGTTCAATATATGAGTTTGTTGCTCTTACTACTTCTTGAACCTTGTTGTTTCCTGTGAAGTTCCCAATTACTGATTTTATCGAGGAAGACGGAGGTCTCAACGTGAGGTTGTACAAACACAGCTCTGGTGAGGTGTCCATTGTCTTGTCTTTAGCCCGGTTGTAGTACTTATAAGTCACTTATCAGTATCGACTACAACCTCTCTTCTTCTTAATACAATACTCTCTTTATCAGCTTCTTATTAAATTTTTCAGATTGAAATTTTTTTGTAACAATTTTACACCCTTGCACAAGTTAAAACAAAGACGCGATTTGATTTTGTTTTGATTTTGTTTTACATTTGTTTATCTACTGGTATGGTCTTGATCTTGATCTGTTACTCATTGTATTATAAGACAACTAGCAAGCAACATGTCATCACCAACAAAGAGAAAAGGGTCAAGAGCTGTAGCTGTGCCCGGCTCAGTGGCCAAAGTCACCACACCAGAGGAATTACACCAGGCAATGGGCAAAGTGTTTCAAGATTCACAACAAACCATTGCAGTTCATAAGAAACAAGTGGTGATAATGAGAGCATTACACAAGAGAGCTTATGATATTGGCATAACTGATAGTTTTAACCAGAGTTTCTTTAGATTTGTGAATAGAGTACTACCTGTGAAGAAAGGTGAGGTTACCGCTGATAGAATCGTGAGATTTATCACTAATTTCGTGGCTACTGCCCAGACTGACGAGGAGGAGAAGGCAGAAGAAGAAGAAGAGGAAGTCAGAGGTAAGAGGAGAAGAGGTACAAGACAACAAGTGGATGATGAACAGTCGACATTTGCTGGTTTTATTGACAAGTTGGCCATGCATTTGATGAAAGGTTTAGAAGCACAAAATAAGAACGTGAGGTATAGAGTTTGTCAAATATTGTCTCATTTGATGGATAATATGCCCTCTATTGATTCTGATCTGTACCAAGCTTTGAAAACTAATTTGTTAACAAGACTATACGATAAAGAAGCACCAGTTAGATTGAAAGCTGTTTCTATATATGCTATTTTCCAAAATCAAGATAATGATGAAGATGATAGTGAGATTACTGAGATGAGTGATGCTGCTGGTAAGTTAGCCTTTATTATGCAGAATGATTCAAATAGTGAAGTGAGAAAAATCGCTTTGGGTAATTTAGAGAAGAATAAGTTTACATTGCCTTATATATATGAAAGAGCAAGAGATTTAAGCAGTGCTAATAGGAAGTTTCTGTTCAGTAAAGTACTGCCTTCATTTTCTGATTTTAGAATCATCGATGGACAAACAAGGGAGAAATTATTGCTTTGGGGATTGAAAGATCGTGATGAAAGTGTGAGAAATAGTGTTAATCAATGGTTATGTCATACATGGATGAAAGATTTAAAGAATGATTTTCTTGAGTTATTAGAAAGGTTGAACGTTATGACTAGTGAGATTGCTGAAACTGCATTGAAATCTTTTTTGGAGACACGTAAGGATATAGTGGATAAACTAAGTTTCAATAGTGAGATCTGGGATAATCTCACCCCTGAGATTTCCATTTTACTTAGGTTGTTTTATGAATATTGTAATGAGCATAATAATATTGCAGAACTTGAGAAAAACTTCCCTGAAGCAGCACCATTGTCTGAAATAATCTTGAAATACTTACGCAAGAGAAAGGAAAACATAATGAAGATCGAAGAACATATTAAAAAATACGAAGGTGTGCCTGAAGAAGATATACCTGAGATTGAAGATATCATTGATCCTAAGGAGATCGATTTCGTTATTCAGCAGTTGTTGAAAATTGCAGTTAATTACGACTATAGTGATGATTACGGTAGGAGACAAATGCTTAACGTGTTGAGAAACTCGTTGTCTAATGATAACTTGGATGATAAGTTAATTGAAGTATTGCTTCGTGTTATTAGGAAGATTTCTATTAGTGAGCGTGATTTCTGTCAAATGGTTGTTGAAATCGTGACAGATTTGAAAGATGCAGGTATTGAAGAGATGAAAAAGGGTGAGAAATTGAAGAAGAAGAAGAGTAGACATGCAGAAGATGGAGATAACTTAGATCTAGATGACGATGACTCAGATGATGACTCAGATGATGAACTTGAAGAAGAGTTCCATTCAGCTATTGCTGAAGGTAACGCCGAGGAATTATCCAACTTGTCCAGACTTTCAGCTATTAACAAGGCAAATAAATCCATTTTACAGGAACAAAGGGATATGGAACAGTTATCTCCAAAGATCATGGTTCAGTGTTTGAATATCACGCGTCGTATGTTACAATTAGTCGATGAACCATTGACTAATCATTACTCTATTATGTCCATTATTGAGAACTTGTTACATCCCGGTATTCGTCGTAAAGAAACTGAAGTTAGAGAGCTGAGTGTTATTTGTCTTGGATTGTGTGCTTTACTGGATAAAGAATTTGCTAAGAATAATCTTTTCATGTTTGGTGTTTTTGCGACTAAGGGATCTGAACAGAATGAAGAACAGTTGAAGATTACAGGTTTGAAGATTATTACTGATTTGCTTGCGGTTCACGGTACGAGTGTGTTGACCACAGAATCTGAGCGTCATATTGATGCTTTGGCTATTGCTAAATTGTTCTATAAGACTTTGAAAGATTGGGATAAGAAGGAATTACAAGCTGCATCAGGTGAGGCATTGTTTAAATTATTCTTAAGTGGTGCATTGAACGATGATGAATTGCTAGAAGTTACACTTCTGACGTACTTCAATCCAAAGATCAACAACAACGAACCACTAAAACAATGTTTTGCATTTTGTATTCCAGTGTATGCATTCTCTCATGTGACTCACCAAGAGAGAATAAGTCGTACTATAAGAGATTGTATTTGTAGACTAGCTGATTCTTGGGAATCAATGCTTGAGGAAAAGAGTAAGAACGGAGACGAGTATGAGATGATTAAGCCATATTCCATAATACAGCAATTGCAATACTGGACTGATCCATATAGGATTGCAAATAGGTCTACTGACGACGCAGCTATGAGTTCTATGCATATTGACGTTGCTTATCAATTCTTGGAGGCTGTGAGAATGATGAAAGATTCAAATTACGCTAGACAATTCGATAAGGCCATATTCACACTTTTGCCTAAGTTGACTTTTACTGAGCAAGCAGATTATCAGAGATTAGAGTTGTTGAAAAAATACCTAAATTTCTTCAAGTTGGTCGTGGAAGCTGATGATATATTGGATGAGAGTTTAAATACATGGTTTGAAGAGTTTGATCCGGTTGAGCCCATACCTCCAAGATACGCTAGAGATGGTAGTATGATTGAAGATGATGAGGTTTCTGATGATGATGATGATGATAAAGCTAATACTAGTAAACCACGTCTTTCCAAGAGAGAGATCAATCGTCGCTCAGAATTGAAAGAGACATTATCTAAGATATTTGCAGATTCCACAGCTAGGAACTCTTTCAATAAGTTTAGAATTTACGTTAATGAATGTGTTGAGAATGCTGAGCCTCCTGTTACAGTACCTGAGGTTGAGGAAGATGAGAGTTTTGTCAAGAAAGAAATAGGAGATGATCAAGAGTTTGGCACACCTGTTAAAGTGAAGACTGAAGATCACTCAGCGATATTCACCTCACCTAGGAAGGCTAATTATGGCACGTCAGAAATAGACAAACCATTCCGTGCACCCGAAGAAGCAAGTATCTTGATAGATTCTGAGTCTGATGATAATGATGATGATAAGGAGAATGATGATGATGGGTTTAATACTAGTCTACATGAAGCTATTGCTCAGAGTTCATTTAGTAATGATTATTCTATAAAGCAGGAAGTTACTGAGAGTGAGGTGGTGATTAAGAAAGAGAAAGTAGAGGTTGAGAATGAGTTTAAGGAGCCTAGGATACCCAAAAAGTATGTAGACAGCTCTGATGTCGAGGAGGAGGAGGAAGAAGAAGAAGAAGAAGAAGAAGATGCATCAGTTGTAGAGGTAGAAGAATCAGAGTCAGAAGACGAGGAGTCAATTGTTAAGAGCACCCCGGTTAAATCTAAGTATAAAAGGAAACAGATCTCTACCCCAATTAGAATGTCATAAATAAATGTATAATACGACTAATATACCCTTTTTGTACTGACGTGTGAGTCATCTGTTACAATTGAGAGTCTGTAACTTAGCAGTAATAGCAGTAAGTAAACCAAGTAGATCCACTAAGTTAAGCGGCGGGAAACATTTCCCCATAAAAACGCACTAAATAAAATTCTCAAATAAAAAATTTTCTCTTTAAAAGAAAACGGTTGCTGTCAGACAACAGAGAAACAGAAAAACAGCAAAGAAACTCCACTTTTCTCCTTTTCATCTCCTTTTATTCCTATTATTACCAAAATAGACTACTTTATTTTAGTTCTTTAACTACTATAAATACTACAGGAGATCCCCTTTGAGAGAAGTATATTTGATTTTGACTTAAACTATCTACCTGCAATTAACGTCTTTTTTTTAATTTGTTTCTTGTTAGGTATTTTTACTATAATTAGAAAAATGGCTTTATCATCACAAGCATCAAATGCTATAATTTACATGACATATGGGTTAATGCTTATCACAGGGATTGGTATTGCCCTATGGAAGAGTAATAAGACTAATTTTTTATCAAATAATGGAACACGTTCTGGTATTCCATTAGCTTTGAATTTTATTGCAAGTGGTTAGTATAATTTTACAACAATATATTGGAAGAAGTTCTTTAAATATTGATTATTTTCAACAACAAGAGAAAGAAAGATGGGCAACAAGGAAACACGGATTTATGTAGTTATTATTAGTGACAGAGACCAACAATATGCAATAAACGGGTGCCTATTTCAATAAGGCTGAGATTATACCGTTTTAACTCGATCAAGTTCGTACTTGCGTGAGGATTATTAAATATTGTTGAAAAATTTGATATTTGAATCTAACTTTATTTCTTACTTTAGCTGTTTGAGTGGGGAGGGGAGGGGAGGGGAAGGGAGGAAGATGAATGAGGTATACGGTTTTTGTGCAGCTGGTGCAGCTGGATTCATTGAGAAATCGGTCTCTATGGAAATTGCTGTCTCAAGTGTACTACTTACCTGGTTACCTCCTCTTCC